>CAUYQG010258243.1:0-45349 GCA_963574415.1 Tarsius wallacei
CTGTAGTTCCAGCTACTTGGAAGGCTGAGGCGGAAGGATCGCCGGAGCCCAGCAGGTCGAGGCTGCGGTGGCCGGGAGCGGCCACTGCACTCCAGTCTGGGCAACAGAGTGAGACTCCAACTCAAAAAAAAAAAAAAAAGATTCTTGCACTGTCTGAAAAGTGGTAGAAGTACTAACATATAGTAAGTATATGTAGTAACTGCTAGGGTTACCACTAAACAAATGCATAGTTTATATAGTCTTTAATATACCACTAACAGAAGGGGAAACTGAATAAATTTTGTAAAGCTACATAACACAAAAGTAGTCAAGAAAAGGGAAAAAAAGAAATAACGAACAGGTGAGAAAAAAAATAAAATAAAAAGTAGGATTGTAAATTTAAGCCCAAATACACTAATCAATATCAATACACTGCATTAAATGTAAATGGACTAAATACTCCAATTAAAAGACAAAAAAAATCCAACTAGTAAGTACATGTTCCAGTAAGTCAGCCTTCCCCTGCACTTCTACACACTTCTGGCTTTATCTCCAGACAGGGCCAGCTGGAGCTAGAGTGGCCACATGACAGAACCAGTCTATGGGTCAACCCCAGTAAACTAAGAGCCAGTTAGTGATATCACTGCTTCATTGCTCATCCTTTATGCATTAAGTGCTCTAGGGATATAAAAGCAAGTTAGCTGGTCACTTCACCTATCAAAGACCTAACAGACCAAGATGGGAACCATCTAAAAAAGATCAGATCACATGATCTTAAAAATCTGGATTCCCTCCCCCCTCACTAGATACAGGTCCTTGCTGTCACCCTACTTACACTCGCAAAGGTTTACTTTGCCTAGCTGGAGCCAGCTCTTTTCTGGAGCATGCTTCTGCCATCAGTGCAGTCTCCAAATCCTACTTAAGGTCCACCAGCCCAAACCCCTCCCTAAAGGGGTCCCAAGAAAAACCCCTCCCTACAACAGTTCGAAAAAGGCCAGTGCAAATCAGACAACAGTCTCTAGTCAACTTCTTCTTTTTCTCCCTCTATTTAATAAGTAAAGAATTACCATCAACTGAATGATTAGAATCATATTCAACCACAGAGCTGTAAAAAGAAAAAAAGGAGGGACACTTCCTAATCTTCAAAATGACAAAAACACTGAGAGGAACTGGTAAAATGCCCATGATAAACTTAACTGTTTTAATGCTTTATGCTGGTAAACAGAGTCAAAGGCAACAGAGGCCCCCCTGAGCAGAGACCCTCCTGCTTGCTTTCCCACCAGTGCAGGGCTGTGCCCCTAAGGCTCCCTTCTTACAGACAGCAGAACTAGCCATCCCTGAAACAATTCATTATGAACCTCTACCCACAGCTTCTGTCAACTAGAGCATAACCCTTGCCCCGTGATATAAGGACTGATGGTGGGCCCCATACAAAAGCCTCCCCGGCTTGTCATGTCTCACATATAGCACAGAAACAAGAGAGGCAGATAAAAGTGGCAGAACAAACTATATGTAAATGTTACAACCCAAAGGCAAAAGTCCCCTTCCTACTCTAAGGTGACACATAGTGAATGGGTGTTTTATTTATTTATTTGCTTGTTTGTTTATTGAGTCAGGGGTCTCTGTCACCTAGTCTGGTTGCAGTTGCATGATCATGGCTCACTGCAGCCTCAACCCACTCCTGCCTCAGTGTCCTAAGTAGCTGGGACTGCAGGCACAAGCCACCATGCCCAGCTAAATTTTAAAATTTTTGTAGAGATAAGGTCTCACTATGTTGCCTAGGCTGGTCTCAAACTCCTGGGCTCAAGCAATCCTCCCACCTCAGCTTCCCAAAGTGCTAGAATTATAGGCATGAGCCATTGTGCCTGCTTGATTTTAAATCAGTTCCTAGTATTAAAGTAAAAAATAATCATGTTGTTATAATACAAGGTGTATAGAAAAGTTTAGTGTAAAAAAGTAAAATCCTGTTCTGCATCTTCCCCAAACTCACTCTGACAAATATTTTATGCATCATTTCATTTGTAGGAGCCCTGTCCCTTTCCCCAACCCAAAACAAATGTGATCATACTACAGTAGAATCAGAATCACGTTTTATTCAGGGGTTGGGTTCCTTTTATTTTCGTTTTAAAGCGAACTCTTACTCCATCACCCAGGCTGGATTGCAGCGGCACAATCACAACTCACTGCAGCCTCAAACTCCTAAATTCAAGCAATCCTCCTGCCTCAGTCTCCCAAAGCGTTGAGATTACAGGTGCATGTCAAAGTGCCTGGCTTAGGATTAGGTTTTGAAGTCAGTACAGACCTAATACAAAATGTATTTTGATCCCATATACTTCTTTCAATACTAGTATTAATCAACGCAGCAAGACACTAAGAGGCTAAAGGACACTGATAACTGAGGAAGCCACAGGTTCTTCTCCCCTTGTGCGCTCACTCCAGGGCGTCTGAATGAGCGGAAAGATGGGCAACTGACCTTTCTGCCTACCTACCTATCATCTATGTACATGTGCATGTATCCATCTCTCTCTCTAACCACCTTCCCATCCATATACATATATGCTACACTCACCTACACACACTAATTTCACAAGCAGGAATAGCTGACTTCTACTGGTTGCACAGGCACATACAAAGACCACTGCATCTGTTTTCTTCTTTCACACCTCGCTCTTTCACTTAATATATTTTAGATAAACTTCCCATAACAGAAGTAAACCTTAGAATTCTGTGTTCCTTCCAAGTTTGAATTAATTTGGAAAGAGGAATAGAAGAGGACCGTTTAGATAGCTTCTCAATGTCTCCTGTTTATTGATTTATTTTGATTTTCTATATTCTCTGAAGTCAATTATAGCAATTTCTATTTTCCTAGAAAATTATGGATCTCATCGTTTTTCCAGTTTACTTGCAAAGTTTTGCAAAGCACTCCTTTTTGAATCTTTTGATTTCCTCAAATCCTGAGTTATTTCTCCTTGTTTATCTTTGCCTTCTCCTTGGATTTTATTGGAATTTGGCTAAGATTTTTGTTTACAAAAATTAAACTTACAACTAAATATCCTATACAAAGATGAATTTGCTTTAGGACATATTACAGTCCAGGGCGAATAGACCTGTTGATTAAGGAACTGCCATCCACGCAGCCCTTTAAAAGAGAAATTTCCTTGATACAAGTTGTGTATCATCCTCATGGTTTGGCCACATGCTTTGAATCCTGCCACCCAATCCTCTGGTTACAGCTGATTACAGGTGGGAGCCTCACTCCTTCAGAACCAACCCACAGGCTAGCCAATTACATGAGGGACTGGGGTAAAAGCAAAGCCGGGCAATTAGTCTCTGTTGGTTGGGAAAGGCAGTCTACTGCACACAGAATTCCAGGCCACTGGAACAGGAACATATCCTTACTGAGAAATGAATCACCCTCCCCCACCCCTGTGCAGCTGGTCCCTGTGAGGGGACATCTTTCCCATTTCCGACTCCATGTGGCTCCCTTGTTCTGCTTCAGCACCTGTGTCACAGGCTCTCAGGCATACTCCTACTTCTTGTATTTCATACTGCAGGGGGCAGAGTCATTCCACTGCAGCACAAAGTTTGGTGTGTGATCCTATCTAGCCAAGGGGACATCCATCACAAGGGACTAGATCTGGTATACTGTGCCCTTCCCCTACAACCTTGTGTAGGTAACTCAGCACCACTTGAGCCTAGTGTCATCAGTTCTCAGGGACTTCAAACCATGTACTGCTTCTCCCCTGGGTGGCACCCATCTGCCTTTTAATCTTGGCTGGACAGCCTGGCCACCCAGTGAATAGTCAAACACTCCTTGTGGGGAAATTTAATCCTAAAAACCCAACAACAAAGCAACACAGTGAGCAGAGAGCTAAAGCAACAGAGGAAAGGTCAGGAGGTGGTATAGAACCCAGGACCACTAGCACATGAGCCTGTGAGTGCATGGGTCTGCCTGGTTCCTGTGAGACCTTGGATCCAATCAGAGCCCCACTTTGAGTAGGCAGTCACTGAATATGTCAACAGATGACCACATCAGAAAGGAAGAACCAAGTCCTCATGCAAAGTGACAGGTAAAAAAGACCTTCAGGGTGAAGCAACAGTAAGCTCAAAGTAGAAAGAAGAGATACCGGGCATGGCATGATGGTGATCAGGCACTGGGGTGGACATGCACTGCCACCTACTGCTGAGCTCCCAGGCCACTGTGAGCCTCAGACCTGTAACTGGACATCACAGGGAGGGGGCCAGCTCCTCTACTGCTCTGCATGCACTGACCTCGATAAGAGCTTTCTCTTGTCATATAATCCAGGTAGAGAGGACAACAGCTCTTTGAAACCAAAAGATTCTTTATGAAAACACAAAAGAATCTCATGGAATAGACATTAAATTATATAATATATATAGATGAATATAGCTGCAGAACCTTTTATTAATAGTTTTATGAAACAAATCTATCAAGCCAAAGGCTATTTTAAGACTTAATTGTTATTATGAGGTTCTCGGCAGACACCACATACATTTGGAAAGAAAACAAGTCCTCACAACAAAAATTATGACTTATTCATCTTTAAGATCTCCATTATGAACTCTTACAACTCAACAAGACAAACCCAACTAAAAAGTGGGCAAAGGACTTGAATAGACATTTCTTCAAAGAAGACATACAAATGGCCAATAAGCACAAGAAAACAGGTCAGCATCGTCAGTCATCAGGAAAATGCAAATCAAAACCACAATGAGACTCTATTTCATATTTCATTCATACCCATTAGGATGACCATAATAATGATAATTTTAAAAAACAGAAAGTAACAAGTGTTGACAAGGATGTGGAGAAATTAGAACCCTCATCTATTGTTATTAGGAATGGAAAAATGGTACAATCACCATGGAAAACAGATTGGGAGTATCTCAAAAAGGTAAACACAGGGCTACCATATGACTCCGCAATTCCACTCCTAGGTATATACCCAAGAGAACTGATAAACACATGTCTACACAAAAACATGTACATAAGAGTTCATAAGCAGCATTATTCAAACAGCCAAAAAGTGGAAACAACACAAATGTCCAGCTAAAAAAAGGACTGAATTACTGATACATGCAATAGCATGGATGAATCTTGAAAACATTATGCCGTGTGAAAGAAACCAGATACAAGAGGCCACATACTGTACGACTCCTTTATATGAGGTACCTAGAACAGGCATAGCCATCAAGACACAAAGCATAGTGATGACCGCCAGAGTCTTAGTGGGGGAGAAATGGAGAGTGACTGCTAATGGACACAAGGTTTCCCTTTGGGGTCATAAAAATGTTCTGGAACTAGATAGTAATGTTGGTTGCACAAAGCCATTACTATTCTAAAAGCCAATGGGTTGTACACCTTAAAATGGTAAATTTTATATTATGCAAATTTTATGTTCTTTTTTTAAAATCTCCATTAACTTGTCATACCAACAAGTAAATCCAGGACATTTCAGAGGGAGCTGTCCAGAAGTCTTTGTGAGCCCTCAAATTCACAAACACCACTGTGACACACAATTTTTTCTGTAAAATAAAATCAAGTAGCACAGATACTTTTAAGTGGCTACCCCCTCCAATCTGTTATTGATCATTCCCCCTTGATCAGCACTTTCTACTTTGGCTGGAATATGATTTTACAACTCTTTTCAGTTGCATATGGTGAGCATATGGTGGGCTCTTCATCGTCACCTCCAAATTTAGCCCACCATTCTTTAACGTAACATCTCTTTTACTTTCTGACTTAGAACCAACACTCCCACCCCTTGCCTGACACCTGCCTATCCTTCAGAGCCACTTCTACAGCCCCCAGCTTAACTCAGGAAATGCACGTTGCACGTGAGATCTGTGAAACGACGGTGACAGCTGAGCTACAGTTTTAGTCCTCAAACTGACAGAGTGGGGTCCTCATTTGCAATTTGTCACACACAGAGACAACTCTCTTGTTAAAAAGAACATGACGATGAGAGATAATATCCTTGAGAGGCTTGTTAAGGACAGAGTTAAGCCCCTATTTCACTCTAAAAATATTATACTTCAAGCAGGTAAATTAATAGAGGAGAGATGGAAATGAAGTTATCCAGGTAAGCAGATAAAATGAGAGATAAAGCAGGATGGACAAAGATAATGTTCTGGGAGTAGCAATGGACATCTCTAAATGTCCATCTCAACCACCTCAGCCCTGAGGGAAAGAAAGGGAAGTAAGGACCAGTCACAATGGCCCCTCTGGTGCAAATATTCTACTTCATTTTATTCTCATTAACCCTCCATTTACATTTATAAATCTTAAAAAGGCTAAGTAGTCAAAGTTACATTTCTAGAAGTGGCAAAGCCAAAATCAAATAATTCTTTCCATAGTTACCAAGCTATTGCCCCGCCCCCTCCCAAACCAGTGCAATGGTAGAAAGGAGGCACCCTTTCTTGAGGAGCTCTCCTGCCAGTGAGGGAAGCACACTGCCAGGAAAGGCAAGGTGCAGATCATGAAAGGTGTCACTAGCCTAACACGATGCTACAGATATGGGAGGGAGAGGTGGAAGAGATTGATTCCACTAATTCTCCCTGGTCAGTGACAAAACAGCTGTGACCCATTCTAGGCAAAAAAAATAATGTACGCTTAAATCCTTAAGGGCTCTCTAGTGAATTCCTACAGCTGCCTCAAGAGCATGAGTCCAACCCAGGGATAGCCAGCTGGTGCCACCCCCCAGGCCAACTCTAACACCAAAATCCCTACAGGCTATCACCCTTCAGACAGGTTGCAAAATGATATGTTTCTTTCTTCTTCTTTTAGAATGCTTTTAAAATAATTTATAGGTCGTGTCACTAAGATGCTCCGAGTGATGACAGGAGGTGACAACACCTTTATGCTCTGGTGGAGTTGGTTTAAAGAATTTGGTATAAACTAGTTTTCATAATCTAAGCTCCATCTCCAAGAGGCTGTTTCCAATACATGGCCTCTGGGGACAGGGCAAGACAGGAAGTGCGTGGGCAGGGCTGACTAAGAAGACTTTCGGCTGAAGAGCATAAATCAGAATTTTCACTGAACACTACATGGAAGAGTTGTCAAGTAAGAAGTGATGGAAGGAAGAGGAAGATGAAGTATGGGACCATTATTGAGGCCAAAGTAAAAATATAAATAAAATGTTTGTCACAGGCATAATCCTTAACTTTCTGGGTAGCAAGTAGTTAAGTGAAACTGTCAAAAACACAACAGTTAACCCCAAGACAACCAGAAGACATTGCCTGTACTGTCGTGCAAATTTAATGAGTACATAGGCAAAATGCTTCACACCAGGTACTGAATTATGTAAGCAGTAAGCCATTCATCTTCAATTTTGCCTTTGGCTATGAGTCCTCATTGGCAGTTTGTCACAAAAACACAAGGTGGACAAAGCCCAACCTAAAGACCCATAAAGAAGGAAAGTCAGGTTAGTGAAGGCAAGGAGAGGGAGAGCTGGCCAGCAGGGCAGAGAGCAAGATAGAACGGATGGCAGTGTGGTAATGGCACCAGGCAGCACGCCAGGGGATGATGCCAATGGCAATTATAGGGCCATTTTCACCAGCTGAAGTGCATTGTCAATTTGGGTCTAATGTCATAATGTGAATGACCTAAGCAGGAGTCACTGTGAAGTAACAGTCCACACTGGTCTAGCCCACAAGTATCTTTGGAATACCTCTCAGACATGGAATGCAGTCCTGAGGCAACACATCTGACCCTAAAAATCCTAGGAAAAGTGGGGACCCACTTATTTATGCATCCATCTACCAAATTGAGTCCAAAACACTGTGGGGTGAGGGAGGACAGGTAAGCAGAGTTATTTGTTGATGCCTACTGCTGTGCCCCCAAAGTACAGGCATATGGATCATGAGAACTATGATCTCTAGCACAGAGGAAAGAAGAGACAGTCTAGCAGAATCTAAAAACCCAGCCACGCAGTGCTCTCCAAAGCCTAACTCAGTCATCTGGACTGAAATGGCTCCTTCCCCAGCACGTAGCAGTTGAAGAGTTTAATACCAAGCATTTCACAGTTGGTCATGGAGGGTCACTTGACTCTCCCTATGAAGTGGACGAATCAAGCAACAACCCCATTTGGGGGAGGAGGTGAGGAAGTCGTAAATTTCCATCATCCCCACTACAAACCCCTATAAAACATGAAATTACATATAAACAATCAATTTTGCAAACATACCTGTGCCTAAAGGACAAGCCTACTGACATCCAAAATAGAGACAAACCTGCCCACCGTTAGTCTTCTCAACCCCCTTTCTCCCCAGGCCCCAGCACCCCCTGCCCTCCCTGAAGTATAATCATCAGCTTCAGTCCGTTCAAAGTAGCTCACAAAGGCATGCAAACAGCACTACTGTCAATACCAAGGAAAGGATGATTACTATTTTAATTAAAATGAAACAGTGATTTCTATTTGACTAAGGACCAGGTCTAAGAGCTGTTTTGTTCTGGGACTTCTCTTTCCAAGTGTACTCTACCTGGCATAAAGCACTGCAAAAAAAAAAAAACCATATTTATCTAATAGTAAAACCAATGTGCATTCCTTGGCCACAAATTAACTGTGACACACCTGAGAAGCATGATGAACTGAGTGAGATAGGCTGAAATGTAATATCTGCTCAATGTAATCCACAAATAGTGCTATGTGTGGATAACTAAGCATTGTGGGATATCTCAAAACTAATACCCCTTGACCACTCAGTTCTCTGGAGATCCCACAACTGCTACACAGGACTGGCCGCCTCGCTACACTACTCACAGACCTGGTCAAGATGAGAACGAGCTCCTGCAGCCAGTGCACTCACAACTCAAAAGCATTTTCTGTCTTCTCTCCCAGGCACACGTACTCAATAAATGAACTCATTGGCGGTCACTTCAGACAGCTGCCTACAATTTCTTCATCTTCCTAGTAAATGACAAATATTCCACATAATCTTATTTTTAAGCCTCTAGAAGAACTAAAATGCACCCTGAGTGAAAAAGTATGACCCTCTGCTCCTGGTTTTGGAGCATTCTCTTTGGAGAAAGAAGGATACAGGAAGATTCCTCTTGTTTGCTTTTTCCCTCAACTCCAGCTCCTAACTTATTACATCCTGTACTAAAGCACCAGAAGCCCCAATTTGTTAGAAAAATTCTTTAAAAGATAAATTCTTCACTGTATATTCCCAGCTTTATAATCTCCTACTCCCATCTCCTAATAAAACTTTCATTTGAGACTTAAGAGGAAATGAGTGAGGTTTTACAGCAGAATTTTCAGCTGAAACAACAGTCGACATTTTTCCTTCATTCTGCAGAACACAAATTTATGCACCTACAAGGTAATAAGGCAAAGTTTTAAATTTAATCAGAAGAAATATTTCACCAGTGGCAAACTGATAAATTATTTATAAAAGGGCTGATGGGCCTAGCAAGGAAATATGGGCCAAAGTCTGGCAGCCTTCAGGAAAAAAAAATGAAATCGCCATGGTTTCTCTAAAATCCTTCTGGAACCTTTTTCAAAATATTTAATCTTGAATAACTAAAATTAGAAAAGTAAGGAGGAAAAAGCCTACATGTTCTAGCACCAGTAAGGAAATCACCAGGCACAAGACACCACTGTGGCGCCGCTGCCAGGTGTTCAGTGTCAATTTTCTGCACATCCTGAATGGGAGGTGCTGTGGAGCTAACAGGCATTCCCTTAGCTGCTTCCACCCACGCCAATGCGCAGGCAATGACTTCAGCAAACGTTAATGAAAATGACCTCGTTGTAAACTGTCCAACCTTTGAGAATCTTGCAACAAAGGACACAGAAAAAGAGAAAGCCAAATCTATGAGTCTTTACATCAAAGATCTAGGAAATTTAATAACGTTCCCATTGTTTTATTGCAGATGGCACATCAACCTCTCTTTATTACTGCAGAAACTCGAAAGCCCTGAAGAGTACAATAAAGTGGTGCGTGTTTAGCTTTACAATGTTTCAAAGGACCCTGATTTACAGTTAGAAACCAGGCACCTTGCGCACAAACATCTGAGCTTGGTAATTGCTCATGTTTTGTGCAAACTCTGTAAGGCAGCATGGGGTCAGCCTCACAATGAAAACCACGGCTATCTATGCCAGGCCTCCCTTACTCTCTCCTATAGCCTACGTAAAGCTATAAAGTACAGAGAGGAGTGCCACATGCACCGGGGCACGTACTGAGTGCATATGGCACAGTCCCATGCTCACATCAGAGAACCAATCAGTTGGAGATATCCTGTGACATCCGTTACCTTAGGCTCATTTTCAAAATAGATGAATCCCACTTGCGGTTTGTAGCAGGAAGTTTTAAAATATTTTTATAGTACTTAAAAATGAATGCAAGAGCCTTGGCATTCAAAAAGAAAATATTAAGTATTCATTGTTGTGGTTTTGCTTCCTGAATATAGGCAAAAGATTCCACTTCACATGAACGGCTTCTTTCTAAGCTGCAGCTGATACTTTATTCCAGATATCACTTTAAAAACCAGCCCACATGGGATCCCACCTGCACTGGTACACTGGTACCTTTTCCTAAGCATCCAATAATCTTGACACATTCTTCATCTCATCAGCCCTTCAAACTACCTCTTGTTCAGAAAATTATTTTACAGTTCCATTCTTGAAGTCCCATCAAATTTTCCCAGACTAAAGATCATCCACCTAGAGGACTACACTCTTGCCATCTGAGGACAGCCATGCCACTGTCATGGGAATGTTCAATCCTGGTGTTTCTACACCAACATCTTTCCAGTTGTGATCATTTATCTATATGTAAATGTTGTCTGCCTTACATCATGTTGCCTCTTCCAGATGCCATGGAAGAGATCTGTTCATAGATATAAATTTAGATTAAAAATAATAGATCCTACTTCCAAAGATTCCATTTACTGTTGGCTAGCGTGAACTAGCTGATATCTACTGAGCTTAAACTAATAATAAGGCTAACAGTAAGTCAATTCTTAGCACTCAAAAAAAATGTAAATCAAACCAAATGGAATAAACATACAATACCTTGAAATTTTAAACATGTACTCTGAAAGACTGTATTTTCTTATGTAATAATTCTTTAAGAAGAAGAAAATAATTAAAACCACAGAGACTTGGTCTATGAAGAACACAATTGGTAGATATTAATTTATCTGGTTATGTTCTTATTTAAACAAATGTATCTGGCAAAAAGCAAAAGCACAAAGTCAAGCCCAGGAAATGACCAGAGGTAGCTGAGTCAGAAAGGCATTCCTCTAAATTTATACAGTGTTGGCTAACAACCTTCCAGACACCCATGACACCACGTCTTCCAACATTGCCACTCTGCACCACTCTCCCCTAAGTGCCAGTCTCCTCTTGCTGAGATCCTGGAATTCCTTCAATGTCTTCAAAGAAACTATTTTCTATTTAAAACACTAGGCCTCTCAAATATTTTTAAAGGGATACACCATCAAAATAATTCTCCAGTCCTCCTCCAACCCCAAACGCACTGCACTCTCAAGAAAAAGGCAGCCGGGCTCGGTGGCTCAGCCTACAATCCCGCGCCTTGGGAGGCTGAGGTGAGTGGACTGCCTGAGCCCATGGGTTCGAGACCCGCCTGGGCAACTTGGTGAGACCTCATCTCTACAATAAATCAAAAATGAGCCAGGCGTGGTAGCGCGCGCCTGTAGTTCCAGCTACTTGGAAGGCTGAGGCGGAACGATCGCCGGAGCCCTGCAGGTCGAGGCTGCGGTGGGCAGGAGCGGCCACTGTACTCCAGTCTGGGCGACAAGAGTGAGTGAGACTCCAACTCAAAAAGAAAAGAAAAGAAAGAGGCAACTGAATTTTTATATAAATCATCAAGAAGTAACAGATTTGAGAGAGAAAAGGTAAAGCCCTTAGGCATAGATCAAAATAACCACTTAGAAACTGCCTTCTAAAGAACAAAAGTCCATTATAACTGACTTGACAAGTAAGAAATGCAGAGCACAAAGATGCATCCTAAGACACAGAGATATTTCCTAACAATTAGTCAGCTCACTACTGCCAGCAACAGCAGAAATTGCCTAAGGTCATTGTTAATGGTAGAACAAATGGCTACTTTCTAGCTCTAAGAATGTAAATAATATACAAAGAATCCTTAAATTACAGATTGTGTGGGTAAATGATCCACAAATCAAAATCCCAGCCAGGTAAGTGTTCAAGGGCTCTATAAACCATTTGTTTCCACTAGGCTTACATACAAGGGAGAGGAAAACTCACAGGAGGCACACAAAGAAGGCCTCCTTCTTAACCTGCCCTCTTCATTACACTCCCATAGATAATTCCAGAATCAATCCACCAAAGTCGAATATCAACACCCAAAATTTCTAATGTCCTATTAAATTTATTAAATCATCAAATCAGTTTATACGAAAGACTAAAGGAAATAGGTTTTTGAGTCGTTTACAAATAACTTAAGATCTTAAAGGCAATTTGACACAAATATATTCTTTGCCACTTTTCTTCACAAAACAAAACAAAAACAAACCCTATTAAGATATAAGCAACAAAAGACACACTAATTGGTAACTGGCTCCCTAAAACGAACCTTATCTTTTGAATCAAAGACAAAGCATATAATAGGTGTCATCTTTTGAATGTTGGGTGTTTTTTTTCTCAACTGCTTGAAAACTGAAGACAGGAAGAGTAGCAAAAAAGGGAAAAAAGGAGGAAGTTGCAAAAAAGTTATTGAAAATACATTCCCTAAGAAAAATTAAAACCATGATTTAAGAGTCACACGCAGAATACTTTTTCTTATTTAAAGACTTTGGGGGAAAACTTAAGCCAAATAAGACTCTCCAATGCATGAGTCATCATGATGCATATGCTGTGACAGCATACCAGCAGCCTCACAGGTGAAAAGCAGGCCAGCCGGCAACAGGGGACAGCAAGCATCCCACCACATGTGGTGAAGGTCTGCAGAGGATCCTCACTTAGATTCAAAGACTGTTTGAAACCAAGTAACTGAAGTTCTCCTGGATAGAAACAAAGGGAAGAGCAAATAAAGAAAGCTTACCCTTGGTTGCCAGTTCTCGTATTGCTTCTGCAAATTTGCACCGATGGTTTCCAGAGCTTTCTGAGGACCCATCGACAGAGGATCTGAGGAAGCAATGAAAAAGAGAAAGTTCTTTATATATGCATTTCCTCCTCTGCTAAACTTCTCTTTCACTGTTTCCTCTTTTTTTTTTTTTGAGTTGGAATCTCTAACTCTGTGAGTGCAGTGGCACGCTCATGGCCACTGCAGCTTCAACCTGCTGGGCTCAGGTGAACCTTCCACCTCAGCCTTCCAAGTCCTGGCTAATTTTTTTATTTATTGTAGAGAGAGGTCTCGCCAAATAGCCCAGGCTGGTCTTGAACCCATGGGCTCAGGCAATCCTCTCACCTTGGCATCCCAAAGTGCTGGGATTATAGGCGTGAGCCACCACGCCGGGCCAGATAGTTTCTTCTTATATAAAGCACTCCAAAGTCACCTTTGACTAAAGATGATACAATGCAGTCTAAGGTTTAACTAGGTTTATGGAGCTGTTAATGTGCCTAAACAAGCTGACGCTCCCATGAAAATTGGTTTTATAAAATCAGTGACACAGTGATTGCTTTTCTACCATATATGTTTGTTTCTATCTCAGTGCCTTAGTTTTCTTGCAATCCCATCATTTGATTCTTGTGCACCTGTTTGGCCTTTGAGGAAAAAGCTAGGGGCCAGCTTCTATCAAAACACAGACACCATGTGCAAGGGAGCCCTGCAGTGGGTACATATGAATGTTTTCCTCACATTCAACCACAGTTATCCTGTGTACAGAAGCAGGAGATGAAAGACAAAGAGGTAATACATTTTAATTAATTTTCTTCAGTTTTTACACACACACACACACACACACACACACACACATATACACACCAGTTTTACAGATATACGTGTCCACAGTTTACCCATTTATTTCAGGAGTGGCTTCTAGAGCAAATAACTCTAAACTAGCAGTTTTCAAACTTGTTTAGTCTCAGGACTAAATGTATGTAAACATAAGACTCAGGCGGTCCTTCCACCTCAGCCTCTCAAGTAGCTGGAACTACAGGTGTACACCACCATGCCCAGTTAGTTTTATTTATTGTAGAGATGAGGTCTTGCCAAGTTGCCCAGGCTGGTTTTGAACCCCTGGGCTCAGGCAATCCTCTCAACTCCGACTTCCAAAGTGCTGAGATTACAAGCATGAGTCACCGTGTGTGGCTAAGTATTTTTAAATTAAAGTTTATACATTGTCTTTTTAGACATAATGCTAATGAACACTTAGTAGACTACAGTATAGTATAAAACTAACTTTTATATGTGCTGGGAAACCACAAGATTTGTGTATCTTGCCTTATTGTGATATTCAATGAATTGGTGGTCTAGAACCAAACCCACAATATCTCTGAGGTATACCTGTACAGTTTTTAGTACTATTTACTTTTTTAGCTATATGCGTGTGTGAGTTTAATGTTTAAAAATTATTCATAAAATTAAGTAATAGAATTTTATAATTGAAAAAGACCTTCACCCATCAAAAGACTTTTCCAAAGAGAGATGGCAGGCCTAGTCTTTTGGAAATTGTAATTCAACAACTCTAGAAGAGTCTGCTCCCCCAGTGAGCACCTCTGATTGAGAACAACTTGGTAAAAACCAGTTATATCTAACTTCTCTGCAAGAATTGTAATAAATTTTTTATCAACAGTAAATTAAGAAATTAGATGTCAATCTTCATTTATCTTTGTTCTGGTAGGAACTGAGTGAGTTCTAAGGTCTCAATGAAAATGACAGTGAACAGCCAAAATCAACTTGGCTATAATCAAAAATACACGACTAACAAGAGACAGGAATGGACTGGGATCTGAAAAATAAAGGGCTACCTAAGAGCATAGGAAAGTAGAAAAATAGCTTTCACAAACAGAAACCAGTCAAACAGCAGAACATACCATGTGCCTAATGATGAATAGAACAAACATACAGAGCTGGTTAGAAAGCATTTAATTCATTCACCACACTTAACAGTGTAGCAACCAGTATGGCCATGGTCCATGGCTATAACTGATGGTGAAGAGAACAGAAATGGTTTCCTCAGTCAAGGATAAAAGGCCTGTCCATGCATCATGATAATCAGTGGTGGTTCACTATGCATGTCCTCTGATGAACCATGGAGGGAGAAAAAAGGAAGGAGTTATAATGGTCTACAAGTCAGAGAAGGACTGAAGTTAGTCCCATCTTGATCTGCACCCTTTGCAAAGCTCAGGCCCTTCTCCCATAACACCCTCTCCCCAAGGAGGAAGCCACTGTCACAAACCTCTGTGTACCTCACGATGTCCCACACAGAGACACTGCAGACACACCAGGGTCTCCACTCTTCCTTCCCTGACCTCAGATCAGGACAGGTGTTCACCAGGGAGGGCAGGGCAGCTGCTAATTGTTCATCAGGTTGTGACCAACTAAGTGGGGCTGTTACCTGCTGCCTACTGAGAATCCCCGTGGTCAGTTACTTTTATGGTTTTTTCCCCAAGAATGTGACAGTGAGTGGGAGAGATGACATGAGAGACAGAAGGGGACAGGGGAAAGAATGAGTACAACTAAAAGTATGTACTTAGCATTTGATTAACTTTAATTTAAATAAACTAAAATTACATTCCTGGATGGATATTGCCAATGATTTATCAGTCTGATGTGGGGGGTGAAGTGGTCAGAAAATAAATTTAAAATCATGGTTCTTTCTTATAAAACACTTCTCTTATAATTCCTTTATGAGCTTCTATTTTGTCTTAAGAGGAACCTGGAAAAGAACTACTAAAACTTCAACATGAGTAAGTGTGTGAGTAAATTAATGAATGAAGTGGGTGGGTGGGTAGGTAGATCCATCCATCAATGAAACAGTAGATGGCAATTGGGATTTGCAAGATTTTTAGCATAAAAATCAGCTCTGCATTTCATGACACTTGGAACTTTACATTGAAAAGAACTTAGTCCAACCCTAACTTGATCCAAGGTAACAAAGGTTATTGATGGTGCTGACATTCAGCCAACTTTAACAGGTAGAGTTTTTTCTTTTTCTTTTTTTTAACCTCCCCATCTTCTTCATATATATACAACTCGATTATATGTCCCATCTAGCACTCCATCATTAAGTATGAACATGCCTGTCCAATCACATAGCACTGCATGACCATACTGAAATACCCCTTCCCTACCTCCGAGATGGGCTCCTGAATCTGACCTGAAGAGGATGGCACCCTGGGCACAAGACCACCACTGACCTAGTCCTTTTCCTCTCAATACACCCTGAAGATGAGCGCAGGCTAGCGCCCTCCCCTCAGAAGCCTACAGAGTCTGCTCCATGCTCCCATTTAGATAAAGTGCAAGTGGAAACATGACTATAAGCTGTCAAGAATGGAGACCTGGGGGTGGGGTAGGAGAGATGGGACTAGAAGGGGATAAGATAGGGCTTCTGGGCCACTGGTAATAATGTTCCTTAATCTGGGTTAAATGGGTATGATCAGCTCAGCAAAATTTATCAAGCTACTGTAAACTTAGGTTAGGTACAGTCTTCTGTATGTATGCTATACTTCAATAAAAATTTAACACTAAAAAACAGCACAGAGCTCACTGCTCAAAGAATCTTTGGGCTTCTTTGTACTTTGCATTTAGTAGACACTTAATAAATATTTGTTAATTGACTTATTAACTGAGTACTGCCTACTAGATCAAGTACAAATTTCTCTGTATAGCTTTCAAGGACTCTGCCACTAATTAGTTGTATAGCCTTGAATAGCTAATTTTTTGCTCTTCCAAAGCTCCTCTGGAATTGAACAACTAATTTTTGACTGAGAAAATACATAATGGCAAAAGGGCTGCTTTGAAATTAGAATTGGTTTTTAATGACTTTATTTTATTAACCATAATGTCATCTCTGTATATTTCACAATTAGAAGTGTATACTGTGAGAGTCATGTCATCTCAATGAGCTGGAGGGCAAAGCTTGGAGCCACACAGCTGCAGGGGCTGGGACAGGAATGCAGCCCTCATGGTGTCTGTGTGGTCTAGGACAGGAGCTGTCATTTCTAGGAGCTATCTTCTACAATCTGGGCCTGCTCTAACCACTAAGCTCCAATCCTCACTTATCTGCAAAATTAATTAAGTTCCTATGTTGTCTACTGCTATATTAAACAAAAACCAGGACCTAGACAGATTTTCAACAGATTGAGGGGATGAATGGAATGCCTTGTTTTAAAATACAGGCTGCAGGCAAGGCGCGGTGGCTCACACCTATAATCCCAGCACTTTGGGAGGCCAAGGTGAGAGGATTGCCTGAGCCCATGGGTTCGAGACCAGCCCGGGCAACTTGGTGAGACCTCATCTCTATGATAAATCAAAAAATTAGCCAGGTGTGGTGGCACATGCCTGTAGTCCCAGCTACTTGGAAAGCTGAGGTGGAAGGATCGCCTGAGCCCAGTAGGTAGAGGCTGCAGTGGCCATGAGCGTGCCATTGCACTCCAGCCTGGGGGACAGAGTGAGACTCTGACTCAAAAATAAATAAGTTAATTTAATTTAATTAAATACAGGTCGTGGTTTACACACAATTCACTTTGGAAAGTAGAGAGAAAAGGGAGCTAGGCTCCAAGCAGTACACCATCCTCCTTCAGAGGGAGGAGCAGAGACACCACCTTGAGATGCCAGCATAATTGGACAGAGAAAACAGTTTTAAGTCATGAACTCCAAGGAGTCAAGGTCCCAACTGTAGGCACAGAGCTATGCCGGAGCACACAGCCATAACTGGTCATGGTCGACAGGTGTCACTAACTCCCCCAAACCCAGCTGGTGCCCCAAAACTCAGCTCCTCCAGGTGTGGGTTCACACCCATCCTTTGGTTCTTTGCTCTTCTCCCCTACCTCTCCTGATACCTCCACCCACAGCATTTTCTGAACTTTTCACACCACTCACGCATGCCCTTGTGTTGGTATCTGTTCAATTCCACTGGAATTAGGCTTATGTCCCAGGCTGTGCTATAAGTGTCTTGAAAGCAAGAAATGGAGTACAACTTACAGTTCCACTATATACAGCACTGTGCTTAACATGTAAGTTTCCACTTAACCAATATCTGTTGATCAACTTGACTGATCTAGGAATCCCAAGTTGCCGCAAGAAACAAGGACAAAGTCTGGGCAAATGCTCTGTAAACCCAAGAACTATACAAAGGGCAATCATTACTATTTTTAGCTCGTCCACACAAGGCCTCTTAATACCTATGTGTGTACATTAAGGAAAGAAAAAAATGCTTTTCTCTAAGGAATAAGAGAAAACCAAAGCTAAGTACCTCCCAAATATTTCCCTGGGATAGCAGAATTTCCATGCACCTGGCAAATCTTTAGCATTCTCACCTCTTCTGATACACAGCTACCATTAGCTGGCACATAACAACATTTCAGTTAAATCATACTTCTCCCTGCTCAGCATTCCACTCATCTACACTCTGCTGTCACAGATCCCCAACAAGTGGGGGTGTGTATCATTCTTTAGCGGGATTGGTTTTAGTATTACTGTTGTAGCATTTAATGTCAGGCCATAGAACAAAACAGCCTCCCCCAGCTTCTCTGAAAAAAGACAAGTGTCATTTCTATGAAACAGAACAGCATCTTATTATCTAGAGGACGAGGAGCAGGGTGGGAAAAGAGGCGTCAAAAGTCAGCTGGACAGAGCTGGAAATGCACATGTCACCGTGTCCCCATCTCTGCTTGTTCCAGCACACTGCGGGCCTGGATGCCCATTCCTCACTTTGCTGAAATACAAAGCAGGAAGAAAGTACCATTCCGCAGTGATGCACACCACCCTTCCAAGAGCCGCACTGGGCATCTTCCCCTTGTTACTCACTTATGGACCTGCTTTCCCTCAGTCTCTGGAAAGAGTACTCTCTCCAATGTAGGTTCAGGTAGTGTACACACAGGTATACAAGAATAGACTAAAAAGTAAGGATCCATCTATCCTTCAAGCTTCCCATACACCACAACTCTAAGATCAGGGTCATTTCAACCCACCACAGACCTTCTCTCTCTCTATCCTGCCCTACCCAAAAGTGATGCCCACACTCTCAGCTTAAAGTAAAGCACAGGGGACTCACTCAGATTGTCACCTCACATATTTAATGTTTAATTTGTAAAATAAAAAAATTAACATCATTCATTCTACTATTAGACATCTGCTACAAACATTCAACCCTGATTGAGCAGCTGTCCTATGAGGCTGGCACACTTGACTGTAGGTTTAAATGTTAAAGGTTACCTCTCTTTTGAAGACAGACACATAGAACAGAACAGAAGCATGGACTCTGGAAACAGCTCAAGCTCTCTACTCAGCACTTTGGTATGATGGGGGAGAGAAGGGGGTGTCAAGAAAGGGGAGGAATTGGCATTGGTGCTATGGTCTGAATATGTCCCCCAAAATTCACATGTGGAAACTTCAGCCCAATGTGACAGTATAAAGAAGTGGGGCCTTTAGGAAGTAACTAGTGCTTTGTAAAAGGGCTGGAAGAAACTAGCCAGGCCCTTTTGCCCTTCTGTTCCTTCTGCCATAAGAGGAATTATATGAGAGCATTACAAGTGCCATCTTGGAAGCAGAGAGCAGTCCTCACGGGACATGGAACCTACCACCACCATGATCTTAGACTTCCAGCCTCTGGAACTGTGAGAAATAAATTTCTGTTGTTTATAAATTAGTCGGTCTCAGGTATTGTTATAACAGCACAAATAGATGAAGACAATGTGGCAGGGGTTAGGGTAAGGGTTTTAGGATGTTGTGGTGCTAGAGTAGGGTTGAGGTGGGGAGGGGAGTGGAGGCGAGGGTCAGTCTCTCATTGAACTGGGTCTGCTCCTAGATAATTCCCTCTCCAACATCACTAGTTCCATTTTACAGATAAGGATACTAAAGGCTCAAAACAGTTAAGTAACTTGTGGCACTGGTGGAATGAAAAAAGGTGAAGTCTTAATGAATGAAAAATCTTTTGATTTCTGTGATAAAGTTCAAAATGCTAAGACCAAATGTAAAATACTGATTGCCTGCTTCTAAACAGTAACATCTTTGTGAGTTATTTGATTGCACCAGTCCCTGCAATGGAGGCTTCCTCCATGGTCCCCTCCAGAGCCATGACCTGTGCCAGTCATCTTGAAAAAGGCAGAAGGAACCCAGCACCAAGTCTGCATCCTGTCACTAGCATCTTCTACTCAGCTCACCAGCCATACTGCTTCACAACCTTCACTGTCGGCTCTCCCTTCACTCTTCAGGCCACTGCAGTTCGCCTGGGCCTCAACTCTCAGCCTGTGACAACGTTGTTCAGAAACTCCTCCACGTGCTCATCCAACTCCTCCCTGGTTGTTGCCCTCCTCAGCACTCCCCCGCCGCTCCCCCCCCCCCCCGCCCCCGCACCCACGGCCCTGACTCTGCTCCTCACCCTCTGGTCACTGTTCATTCTATGCATGTGACCTCCCCTGAGACCTCTAGACTACAACAAGCCCCCTTTTCCAACCAGATCTGCCTTTCCTGCTTTCCACTGGACACTGGCTCCTCTCTGCAAATTCTAGAAGCACTTTGCCATATATAAAATGTAATCCCATTATCTCTCCAGCTGGGCCCTAACTCTCAATCTAGGTTACTGGTATATCATCACCCTGGACTGGCCAAGCCTGAAACCTAAAGTGCTTGTTGAAAATGCTGGTGTCCCTTATTAAGCAATCCTAAAGCCACGAAGAGGATCTGAACAAGGTCGGCTTCTGCTTTAGGGTGGAGGGAAATGCAGTCGCCTGGAATGAGCTGTCACATCTGACCAGACCCAGAGCCTGTACAGAGGAGGAAAGAAGAACGTATCTGCAGAGAGGTGACCCATACAAGCATTGGACTGGAGCAATAAGAAAGGCAGATGCTGTGGGTAAAGTGGTACAGGGTGAGGGAGACTGAGAGGAGCAACTTTAGCAGAAAGGAGAAGGATGTTCATACAGGAGGAGTCATCAGATTAGCAAACAGAATAAGGCTAATAAGACTAAAGGATACCAAGTTTCTCTCTGTTAGAAGAGGGACTTACAAATACAGAAAGTCTCCTGCTGTGTTGGGATAGGTAGTGTGAGTGTAAATACAGATAGACAGGTACAGAAATATGTGCACAGGAAAGTACACATGTGACATGCATGCTCACATGCATTTCCTCACTCTGCCCAATGAGAGAGGTCCTGGGAACAGTAACACACCAGTTCCCAAGAGATCTGGCACCCAGATCTTGATTTTTAAATACCATACTCCACTAAAAGGAATTGGATGCCCTGCAAAGACGGCTGATTCCAGGAGTAAGGCAGGGAAAGAACTAGATGAGACAAAGTAAGGGTGCACTCAAAGCGTGTTGGAAGCAAGAAAAAAGGCCATGACAGTCGACCTGAATGGGTTCCCAATTAGACGGGAGAGAAGCTCAGCAGCAAATAATGATGACACTCGATTACAATTCACTGAGTAAAAAAGGAAATCAGGAGTTCAAAATGAATAAATTAAAAGTGATGAGGAAAGAAATATTTACACAGTCTCAAAACACCTCTTCCCGAAAATACCTACTAACTACAAAGGGGAATTTCACAATGAAGTCCAGCAGGCACCAGCTTAATCAAGCGAGAAGAGTTACATAACCAGTAATGGGATAAATCAAAACCATGAGCCACCTGGTACGGCACCGAGAGAAGAAAGCAGCTCTCTTCTGTGAGACTCCTGCCAAAGAAGAATAGCCTAAATTGAATCATTAAGAAACATAGAGGACATTCTACAAAACAAAGAGGCTATAATCTTCAAGTGTCAAGGTCATGAGAGTCAAGGAAAGCCTGTGGACCTGGTTCAGAGTGAGATGAAATTAAGGCAACACGTAGCACTGAGCAGGATCCCTGTGCTACAAAAAACATTATTGGGAAAAACTGGCAAACCCAAATTCAGTCTGAGACTTACATGACTGTATGTGTCTATGCTAACCCCCTGATTCTGATGACTGTGTTATGATCTGGAAAGAGAAACTCCCTGCTGGTGGGAATTATACACTAGAGAATTCAGAGGTGATGGAGTACCATGTCAGCAGCCTTCAATACATCAGAAAAAAAATGGCTTAGTACTGTACTTGCAACTTTCAACTTTTTTTCCCCAAATAAAAACTAGCCAGGTGCAGTGACTCACATCTGTAATCCCAGCACTTTGGGAGGCCAAGACTGGCAGATTTCTTGAGCCCAGAAGTTCAAGACCAGCCTGGGCAACATAGCAAAACGTCATCTCTACAAAAAAAGTTTTAAAAAACTAACTTGGTGGTGGTGTATGCTTGGAGTCCCAGCTACTCAGATGCTGAGGTGGAAGAACCGCTTGAGCCCAGGAGGCTGAGGCTGCCATGAGTTGTGATTGTCATGATCATGCCACTGTGCTCCAGCCTGGGTGACAGAGTAAGGCCCCAACTTTAAAAAAATAAATAAATAAAATATGAACTGCTAGACACCACTGCAATTTTTCTGAATCAAATCATGAGAATTCTTTTTTTTAATCCGATATTGTTAAAATCACCATCAGCAGGACCAGGCCTACCCATTTTTTAACAAAAGCCAAACAAAAAATTTTCAACTTAGAAAAAACATATGCCCTCTCTCAAAACCCATTTGAAATTATTACAAAGTAGATAATATTCCTAAGTTACAAAAAATTTTTTAAACCACCATTTTTTAAAAAATCTATTCATTTGCTGGATCTTTCACAACAAAAAGGAAGTAAAGAATTATTTTTCTTATCATAAACATTGTATAAATACTGATCAAAGAGACTGTGAAAGAGAGTACTTCTGGGATTTGCGGGGGTGGGGGGGGTGAACCCTTGAGAATCTAATAAAAACTAAGGCTCCTCAGGCTGGAAAGTGCAGTTCTATCCTCAGACAACACCACCTACACAGCCCCAAAGGGTTTGCACATCCCTGGGAGCACACACAGAAATCCAGATTAGGAAGACTAGTTCTAAAAAACCTCACATAAGAGTAGTTAGAGAGAAAATAGAAAACAACTGATTGAATTCAGCTCTGACAAGAGATAAATGGAGTGGAGACAGTCAGTGGTGGCTAATAAGTAGTCAGTTTCAACCAGCACAGTCACCAGGCAAGAGTAGTAAGCCAAGAAAGCATATAAGAAGACGACCACAGGCCAGGCTCGGTGGCTCAGCCTGTAATCCCAGCACTTTGGGAGGCCAAGGCGAGTGGATTGCCTGAACCCGTGGGTTCAAGACCAGCCCAGGCAACTTGGCGAGACCTCATCTCTACAATAAATAAAAAATTAGCTGGACGTGGTAGCACACACCTATAGTTCCGGCTACTTGGAAGGTTGAGGTGGAAGGATTGCCGGAGCCCAGCAGGTCGAGGCTGTGGTAGCAGGTAGCATGCCACTGCACTCCAGTCTGGGAGACAGTGAGACTCCAACTCAAAAAAAAAAAAAAAAAAAAAAACCAAGAAATCGGCCACAGAACACAGCTCCTCTGTCACAGGGCGTGGAGCAAGGAGCCAAGCAAGGGTAGGGGGGCTATCATCCTAAAACACCCTCAGATACTGACACGGGCAAATCAAGGAGGAAAAACAACTGTTTTCCAATTCAGATTAGAATAATTTGTAAATTTTTGTTAAAGTAATAAAGAGAACTTCTGGTTGTGCTTAGGCTGTAGAAAGCTCAAAAACAAAGTTGCCCTAATCCTATCATCCGGAGAAAGCTGAATAATCACTAATATCCTAACTTTTCTTGTGCCCGTAAGAGAGCTGAAACTGCAGGGCAGGCAAATAAACTGAATTTCATAGGCCTATACCCTCTGAGAGACCAGACACAAGCACAAGTTCCACCTTTGAAGAGCAAAAGCCAGAAAAAAACCAGCTAAAATGGCAACAAATCTTCAAAGCCCAACTGTGGGCCAGTATATCAATCTGAATCACCAGGGTCCCAGAATAAGGGGCACTCACACTCCCCTGCATGCATCCCACAGGGTGCTCGTGAGAAACAACAGGAGGCAGGGCTGAGGACACTCCTTGGGCAGCACAGTTGTAGAAGAAGCTTGAAACTCCACCTGCCCCTGCAGACCTGCTCTCCGAGGGAGCTAGACACAGGAGACCCGCTGCCCACAAGACAAGCACAGGCACAGATCCACTGTACCAGAAGAGAGGAAAGAGACAAAACCTGTCTAGCTCATCGTGGGTATGGGAAACATTCTTCCAAGATACAGGCGAAGATCATCTACAATGGAGTAAAGGAAGAAGCAAAAAAGTCTACCCTGGGGTAGGGGCAGAAAATACCCTGGACACAGAATTCTATACTGAAACTAGGCAGAGGTTAGCTACCTGGGGGACAGGCAAAAACACTGCAACTCACTACACACAAGACCCAGACACACAAGGCCTGCCTAAGACTGAGGAGAGACCAGGACAACAGAGAATCCCCACAGCCTCATGAGCCTAGCCTGAGTAAGTAGCAACGGAAATCCTATGCCAGGAGAGAGTCAAAGCAGCAAGGACCACTCAGTGAGACAGATGTGCAGGCACAGCTCAGGCTAGAGCTGGAGCAGGAACCCTGGGGAAAACCCCTAGGATACCTGCACCCACTCTAACACATGAGCAAAAGGACTGTGCTGGTCAGCTTTATGTGTCTACTGGGCCAGGTCACAGCACCCAGCAATTCAATCAAGCATTAATCTAGGTAGTGCTATGAAGGTATTCTATACATGTAGTTAACATCTACAACCAGCGATTCAATCAAACACAATCTCAGTGTTGCTGTGAAGGTATTCTATACATGTGGTTAACATCTACAATCAGCTGACCTGAAGTAAAGGAGATTTTATTTGGTAATATGGAGGGTGCCTCATCCAATCAGTTGAAAGGCTTTGAAAGCCAAATGGGTTTTCCTGAGAAAAAAAATTTCTGCCTCAAGACTACAGCATCAGCTCCTACTTTAAAGTTCCAGCCTGCTAGCCTGCCCTGCAGACTACACACTTGCCAGCCCCCACAATCACATGAGCCAATCCCTTGAAATAAATCTCTTTTTACATACATGCATACATATGCACATACTTATATGTACACACATACCTCCTACTGTTTCTCTGGAGAACTCTGATATACAAGGACCAACAAATCACTTTAAGAACTTGAAGCATCTGCTACAATAGGTGTAACCATGTCAACAACAAAATCCAACTTGGGTTAACTTGGGTTAACTACCAACTAGATTACCAACTATAAGATTTATCTCATTCTCTATTGTTTTTCTATCCAGAATGTCCAATATGCAATCAAATTTATAAAGCACACAAAGCAAGGAAAAGCAAATTACAGACAAGAGAAAAGGAATCAGGAGAGTCAGACTCAGAGATGACCCAAATTTCTGAACTACAGGTCAGGGCCTATAAAATAACTATGACAAATGCAACAGAGGACCTAGAAGGAAAGGTGAACAACATGTATTGGAGGGCAACTCCTCTGGGTCCCCTTCCACTGTGGGAACTTTTCTGTCCTCTCAATAAATCCTGCTTTCTCAAAACAACAACAACAAAAACAACAAAAAGCCCTTTTATTGGAAAGTGAAATATAGAGTCAATAAAAAAGCTAGAAATAGAAAGCCCAATATCTGAGAAAAAGAATTCCTTCAACTGCTTTAGCAGTAGACTGGGATGCAAATGAGGAAAAGCTCAGTGAAATGTGGGAGAAAACAAACAAGAGCACATCCAAGAGCTGACACATTCATAAACAATCTGACACATATACAATTGAGTGCAACAAAAGGAAGAAAACAAGGGAGAAGAAATATTTCAAAAGAAAACAGCTGGGAATTTTTCAAAATGAAAACATGAAACTACACACTCAAGAAGTTCAAAGAGTAAGTTCCACAGGCATGATGGTATGCTCCTATAATCCCAGCTACTTGGGAAACTGAGGTAGGAAGATCGCTTGAACCCAGGAGTTCAAGCCCAGCCTAGCCTGGGCAATATAGTTGGACCCCTAAAGAAAAAAAAAGTATAAGTTGGAAAAACCAAAAAGACAAAAATACAGATATTTCATAGACAAACTACTAAGACTGCAAAGGTAGAAAGAAATTATTGAAAGTTGCCGGAGAAAAAATAAACAAAATATGCAATGAAAAGAATTACAGCAGACTTCTTATCAGAAACTATGCTAGCCAGAAGACAACAAGTTTTAAAGTACAGTACTAAAAGAAAAGCATCAACACACAATTCTATACCCAGAGAAAATGTCATTTAAAAACAAAGACAAAATGAATAATTTTTCCAAAAAAAACTCAGAAAAATTCGTTGCCTGCCAACCAGCACTATAAGAAAGGTTAAAGGAAGTTCTTCAGGCAGAAGGAATATGATACCTGATAGAAAGTTGAGCCTATGCAAAGAAATGTATGGTCCCCAAAATGGTGAATATACAAGACACTTCTTTTTTTTGGTCTTTTAAAAACTGACAATACCAAGTGTTAGTGAGGATGTAGAGCAACTGAAATCTCATATATTGCTAGTAGGAATGCAAAATGGTACAATGAAAACAGTTTGGCAGTTTCTTAAAGAATTAAACACCCACTTAACATATGACCTAATAATCCCAGTCCTAAATACTTACCAAAAGAAAATATGTCCACACAAAGATCAAGTGCTTATAGCAAACTTATTCATAATTGCCCAAAACTAGAAACAACTCAAACCTTTATTAACTGGTAAATGGATAAGCAATTATGATACATCCACAAAATAGAATAAATGGAAAAAACTACTAATACATGTAGCAACATGGATGACTCTCAAATGAATTCTGCCAAATGAAAGAAGTAAGATAAGCCGGGCTCGGTGGCTCAGCCTGTAATCCCATGCTTTGGGAGGCTGAGGTGAGTGAATTGCCTGAGCCCGTGGGTTCGAGACCCACCCGGGCACCTTGGCAAGACCTCATCTCTACAATAAATCAAAAATTAGCCAGGCGTGGTAGCACGCGACTGTAATTCCGGCTACTTGGGAGGTGAGGCAGAAGGATAGCATAAGCCCAGTAGGTCGAGGCTGCAGTGGCCGGGAGCATGCCACTGCCCTCCAGTCTGGGTGATAGAGTGAGACTCCAACTCAAAAAAAAAAAAAAAAAAAAAAAATGAAAGAAGTAAGATACAAAAAGCTACAAACTATATGACTCCAGTTAAATGACATTCTGCAAAAGGAAAAAAATGTAAGTTCAAAAATCAGACCAGTGGTTGTCAGGGGCTCAGGAAAAGGAAGGGGATTGATTACAAAGGGTTCCAAGGGAACTTTCTTGGTGTGACAGAAATATACTATATATTGATTGTGGTATTTGTCACATGACTGTATATATTTCCCAAAGCTCATAGAAATGTATACCTAAAAAGGTGAATTATACTGTATATAAATTATATTTCAATAAACTTGATAACAAAAGAAAAAAACAGTAGTAATATCCAGAATATACACAGAATTCCTATAACCCAACAACAAAATAAACAAACAACCCAATTCAAAAATGGGCAAAGAGTTTAAGTCAAAATTTCTCCAGAGAAGATATACAAATGATCAATAAGCTCATAAAAAGATGCTCAACATCACAAATCATTAGGCAAATGCAAATCAAAACCACAATGAGATCTACTTCACACCTATAAAGATGACACTGTAAAATTTTTAAAAATTTTTTTAAAAACAGAAAATAGCCAAGTGTTGGTCAGAATGGAATGTGGAAAAAATGGATCTCTGGTGTATTGTTGGTGAGAATATAAAATGGTACAGCCACTGTGAAAAACAATATGGTGATTTCTCAAAAAGTTAAGCATAGAATTATCATGTGATCCAGCAATTCCAATTCTAGGTCTATATCCAAAATAATTAAAAGTAAAGATGCATCACCTAGGTGTGGTGGCTCGAGCTGATCCCAGCACTTTGGGAAGCTGAGGTGAGAGGACTGCCTGAGCCCAGGGTTTTGAGACCAGCCTGGGCAACTTGGTGAGACCTCATCTCTACAATAAATTTTAAAAACTTAGCCAGGTGTGGTGGCACACAGCTGTGGTACCAGCTACTTGGAAGGCTGAGGCGGAAGGATCACCTGAACCCAGCAGGTCAAGGTTGCGGTGGCCATGAGCGTGCCACTGCACTCCAGCCTGGGCGACAGAGTGAGACTCCAACTCAAAAAAAAAAAAAAACACAAAGTATTTGAACAGATCCTTGTATACCCATATTCAAAGTAACATTATTCACAGTGGCCAAAAGCAAAAAACAATCTAAATGTCCATCAAGAGATGAATGGATAAACAATATGTGGTATTATTCATATAACAGAACATTCTTTGATCTTAAAATGAAATGAAATTCTGACACATGCTACAACATGGATGAACCTTGGGACATTATGCTTAATAAAAGTCAGACACAAAAGGACAAATATTCTATGATTTGACTTAAATGAGGTCCCTAGAGTAGACAAATTCGTAGAGACAGAGTAGAACAGGGTTAGTCAGGGATAGGAGAAAGAGGGAATGAAGAGTTGTATAATAAACAGAGTTTCCATTTGAGATGGTGGAAAAATACTGATGAAAGATGTGATGATGGTTGAAAAACATTGTGAATGCAATTAGTGTCACTAAATTTTACACTTAATAATGGCTAGAATGCTATTTTATATCATGTATGTTCTGTCACAGTTTTTAAAAATGAACAGTCTCTGGACTTGGACTGCATAGATTCAAATCCCATCTCTGCTATTTACAGGACAATTGTGGGCAAATTACTAACCCCTATGTCTCATTTTCCACAGTTCTTAAGTGGAGGTTAATAATAAAGCCTACCACATAGAGTTGTTGTGAGGATTAAATACGTTAATAAGCAAGAAGTGCTTGCTTCAAATAGTACCTAGCACGCTATAAGCACACAACAAATACTGGTTATTATTATTATGGTCCACTATATATTATGTGATGTTTTGCTAGAAATACTTCAATCTATCTGTTCTATAAATATATATGCATGCAGGTATCAGTCCTTCCATTTTTTTTTCCTTGAAGTGTGAATAGCTATTCTATGCCAGACAAAGGGCAAATTTAAAGGAGAAAATTATATAACCCAATAATTATTTTATTACTTTTCCTTGAGACACTTTTTCTCTACTACAAATCATAGGTGGATGCATCTTATGCTATTTAAAGGCTATACAACTCCAAAAAGAAATAAAATAATCAGACAGGCCCCCTTCCAGAACATGGATTTGTTGAGCACTGCCCAGCCCAGAGCTGTCCACAGGCCCTCGTGGCAGGGATGTGGAAGGACAGGCACTTACCGATCCAGCATTCTAGACGCGCACAGGGCGTGGTCTTCACCACATCAGGAGGGTCCACACCAACATTCAGGCACAAAACTAAGGCAACACTGACTGTCTTCATCTGAAAACACAACAACAAAAATACGTCATTATGGAACTCACTCATGCGTTTTTGCATGAACTTTTTAAATGTCCCCAGAACAGTCAGCGAATGCCCTCCATCCAGTCTTCCATTCACCTGTCACCTGGGTTATTCCAGCACTAGCTAGTGCAGGAATAACTTCCTTCCTTAAAGACAGGGTTTCAGAGTAAGGGGGTAGGTGCAATGGGGACATGGCAGGAGTGACTTTTCTTGGACTTCCTTATGATAAATCTCCAGAACTAGAATTATCTGATCAAAAGATAAATATAGACTTTGGGTTTTTTTTGGTTTTTTTTTTTTTTTTTTTTTTTTGAGCAAGCGTCTCACTCTGTCGCCCAGGATGGATTGCAGTAGCATGCTCACAGCCACTGCAGCCTCAACCTGCTGGGCAAAGGGGATCCTCCTGCCTCAGTCTTCCAAGTAGCTGGAACTACAGGTACACGCCACCATGCCCAGCTAATTTTTTGATTTATTGTAGAGACGAGGTCTCGCCAAGTTGCCCAGGCTGATCTTGAACTCCTGAGCTTAGGCAATCCTCTTATCTCAGCCTCCCACAGTGCTAGGATTATAGGCGTTAGCCACCACGCATGGCTTGATATAAACATTTTAAAGTACTTGATATGTTCTGCCAAATTCCTTTGCAAAATAAATTGCACAAATTCACACTCCCACCAGATTACTGCTCTTCTCGTTATTTTAAATCATTGATCGATCAACTTTATAAGAAAATTTGTCATGTTGATTTAGTCTGCATCCCTTCACACTTGTAAGGTTGAATATTTTTTCCAGTATGTATTCATTATTTGTATCTCTGATCTTTTGTGGCCTGCCCATTCATACTTACACTTACACTTCAGGCCATTCAGCATGCCTGCGCTAAGTTCTTGGCCCTAAGACCCTTAGTTCCCTCTGGCTGGAGCTCCCCTCCGTCAGTGTCACCTGCCCCGCTCTCTCTCTCCTCAGATCTCAGTTTAAAGATCAATTTCTCAGAAAGGCCTTCTCTGAACACCCCTCAACATACTCCCCAAACGCCTGATCAGGGTAGAGCCATCTGGTAAAACACTACAATCACATCTGTGCTTTCCTCCTGGCAAAGCTCGAGCCTGTCTACGCTCCTCAGTGGACCAGAGGCTCCACAAGAACCTGGGTCAACTCATTTGAGCTAAAACCTGGCACTGAACAGGTGCTATTTGCTGAATGAGTCAATACACTATTTTGTTCTTGTGTTTCTGTTTTTGTTTTACATTTGGCCCTTTAAGCCATCTGGATGTTATTTTGCTATATGATACAAGATGAGGATTCATTTTTTTTCTCAAAATACTAGCCAATTATGCCAATCCTGTTAAATAATCTCCCCCAAACTCATAGGTATACAGGGACTCATTTGACATATATCCTCATACAGGAAAAATTCTATTTCTGGGTAGTCAAATTCATCCCATTAACATACTAACCAATGCTTCTACTAGTATCACATTAATTTAAATAATATGCCTTTACATTTCACAATACTTTGAAGGGTTCATTTTTCATCCTCAAAAAAATGTTAAGTTTTACTTAGCTACTTACATTCATCTATTTTTTCAAATTAATCAATTATTCTATTTTTTAATCCTGTTAAGATTTTTATTAAAACTATATTGAACATGTAAGTTGAATTTGGCAAGAAGTACGTCCTCATAATATTCTAAATTCTATACAGAATGTTTCTCTATTTATTGAAATATTCTTTTAACTTTTCTCAGTAGTTTTTTTATAGTTTCCTTCACCAATTAGTCCTGTTCATTTCTTATTAAGTTTATTCCTAAGACCTGGTATTCAATAAATCAATAGGGTGACTATAGTTAACATTAATTGACTGTATATTTCCAACAGCTAGAAGAGAGCTAGGCATGGTGGTGCATGCCTGTAGTCACAAAGTTCCTTGGCAAGTAGAGGCAGGGGAATTGCTTGAGGCCAAGAGTTCAAGGCTGCAGTGAGCTATGACTAAACCTATGAATAGCCACTATACTCCAGCATAGCAACACAGTAAGATACAATCTCTAAATAAATAAATAAATATTTTTAAAATAGTTAAGAGAGAATAATTCGAATGCTTCTAGTGCTAAAAAGAGATAAATATGTGATATAAATGTATACATGAGTATACAACAAATTCATATTATATAAATCCCAATTACCCAGTTTGATTATATGAGTGTATCAAATTAGCACACATACCCACAAAAATATAACTATTATGTACCAATAAAAATAGACAAACATTTTTGTAAGTTTCTTTTTAAGTAAAAGATTATTTCTAAATATTTCATGAGTATTTGGGAAAAATACATATATTTTCCCATAACAGTTTCTTATCAACTGCTGATATATTAGAAAAATGCTTAATCACTTAACTAAATTCCTAATCAAGTATAATTGTTTTTGGTGGTTCTCTTCTGGTTTTGTAAATACATAATTATACTGTCTATGAGCAATGATGAGTCTGTCTCATTCTTTCCAATACATCATTCCTCTTGTTTCTGTTTGAGGTCTTAGTGCACTGACCAGAACTTCTAAATTAATGCTATTAATAATTACAAAAGGATGAGAGAAGAGATCTTTGTACTAGATTTTAATGAGATTTGCATAAATGATGATGGCTACTGATCTTATCATATTAAGATAAAATTCCTTTCTTGAAAACAGACTTTAAAGTTGTATGGATGTGGAAAAAAAGGAAGCATTTTAGTTCTTCCTCTTCCAACACTTAACAAAAAGTATTTATCAATGATATCACTTTCTAAAGGAACTGCACCCCTGCCTCCACAGAAATACTGAAGAGAAGAATATCATCTTCCCATAGAAATGTACCAGAATCTTCCATTATGAACCATAAGAGACAAATGGTCCCTTTACCTACTGTCAGGAGAAAAGGTTGAAAATCAATCAGAGAACAATAAAAGTAACTGTAGTTGTTAGTCATTTTTCCATATTTAAGTGATCAGTATCAATAATCTCATGCATCTAATCAATTATTTTATAGCAAACTCAGCCTTTGAGGATGAGCTACTTCAAACTGGGCATTTTGTGCAAACATTCTCGTGGTCTTCCTAGAGACATGGTGAGTAACTGTGAACACCTGCCCTACAACAGATTTAAATCAAAGGTGTTTCTTTCATGCTCTGTAATATGGAACTTTAAGGTCTCAGTGAGGCATTGATTCAAACCCTGGAGCAAGTTCCAAGTTGCTTCCTAAGGAAAAGGCTGGCCTTACCTACAGACATCTGCAGGGTCCCCTCTAAGGGGAAGGGAAGCCTTCCATGGAAAAAATAATTTATATGGACCAGGTTCTCTAATTTTCAAAACAGACCATGTGTTCTCACCATAGCTTCACTGCTTCTCAGCTGGTTTCTTAATTAGTCCTTAATCTGCAAAGAGAATTCCCTAAAACTGATGTCAGGCACCTCTCACAAAATCCAGCAGAAGAAACAACCCTTAGAGGCATACTCTAAGAGATGCCCACACCCCCACTGCTTCTCTAGCCAAGTGCCACAGCCCTGGAGCTGGCCTGCGGTGCTTTCTCCCCAGCATCCGCATTGCCAGTGCACCCAGGAGAAAGGGAGCAGAACTCTTTTTCTGGGCTAAAGTGTCTCAGTAACACCATATCTTCTCCTCTTACCCCGAGGAAGTTTGCAGTCAGGTTTTGGGCTCAGTCTCAGCCCTTGTGGTCGATAACGGCCTCCATTTGTTAAGTACTTGCTCCTAACAGGCACTGTGCCATGCAGTTTAAGCTACACAACACTTTATCCTTCACTAAAGGGCCATGAACTAGGTGGTGGTGTCCCCATACCACCAAGGCAGTCGGGGAGTGAGGAACTGGTGCAAGTTCAGGGAGCTAGCAAGTGAGGAGGCCAGGACTAGAGCCAGCTCCCAGAATGAAAAGGTTCTGCTGTTGGGATGTCTGCAATCTAGGGCTGGGGGGGTAGGGTGGTAAAGGATGACACAGGGCACTGAGCAAGCATTCCCAACATCTCTCACTTTATTCTTGTTTCTATTACCTCAGCTGTCATTCTAGACAAGTTACATTCCCTTCATCTCTACAACCGCAGTTCATAAATTTAAAATAAAGAATTTTCAGTAAAATAAATAAGTTCTGAGTTAGTTATCTCTAAAGATTTCTGAGTCCCTAAGACAGAAATACTAACAGAAGCCAAATAATCATTATTTAGTCCCGTGGGATGGCTAAGGGGCTTCACCTCTGTCTGTCAACAAGTGCCATCTTTCTGACTCACCAAACATTACATAGAGCAACAATTTCTCTTTGACTGCTTTAAAGGTCAGCAATAGGGGGTCATGGCCCTCATCGGAAGGCATGAAATTAGCTACACTATAGAAATGAAGACAAGAAAGAAATTAATTTGACTCACCGTTGCTTATCCAATACACCTCTAAACCTACATCTTGCATTATACTTTTTAAGACAATACCTTGAGACTACATTGACACATGAACTAGAGAGGTGTATTTGCTCTAATATCTAGCTACCAATTTAATTCCAAAATTGGGCAAAGACGTTACTAGTAAATATCTTTAAGTCAATCAAATAATTCTTGCTCCTCTGTAAATTTTAATGGTGTTAGCCTAAAATTTCAAATCCAGTAAGTTTAAAATTCTTAGCTATACCTAAAATATCATTTTGGTATTTTATTTTCATTCATATGGCAGCCTCATTCCAAAAAACCTGGATTAATGTTTTTTTAATAATACAGTTACAGAATTTTATCAATGTAAGGGGTATCAAATGTAATGTGCCAAAAATTTCATAATAGTACATAAAATAGTTTTTTTAACTTTAAAACATTTCTTTCCAATGCAATATAATTTAGGATGACACAGTTATATCCCCAGAGGTTAATTTTGAATTTAAAAAGAATATCATTTTGAGAAACTACAAAACTTTAAAGTAATCACCAACAATGTGTGACCTTGGACATGTAGGTTAATCTGAATCCCTCTTGAACAACTTCATTATCCTTAAAGCGAGGGGGTGTTTATGGAGATGGCCTCTTAGGTGTTAAGGAGATCCAAAATTCTGACTCATGACTGGCCTCTCTTTCACCATCCTGGAAGCACCCCTTAAAAGTTGGACCATACTTCTTGGGGTTCTGTGCCTTGGCAGTATCATAAGAGCCTGGGAAGTTTCCTTTGCAATCACTTGGTATCAGATGTGTTTTGAAATTCAGAACTGTTCAGATTTGAGAAAGGATAATAAGGTCTCTATGCCCTATCTCATATAACACACCCAGGGGGGTCCGGAACATCAGCCAGTATTCAAAACTTATTATTTCCACAGTGAAATGCATAAAGTTTCACTCTCCATGGAATCAATAAAGAGTATCAAGTCTCACCCAAGTTCAAACTAAGTTTTGCAGCCAAATGAGTTGTGGAAATATTCCAGTGTTCAGAGTTTTCTGATGTCAGACTTGCACATAGGGCCTGCAGATCAGATCACCCCTACTCAAAAGCCTATGTTACTCAAGTGCATGTCACCTCATTGGTGAAAAATATATTAGTGCCTATCAGTCAACCTTCAAAGAGTGCAAATCAAATCACAAGGGATTTCTTTACTGGAGTCTTTTTTTTTTTTTTGAGCCAGAGTCTCATTCTGTTGCCCAGGCTGGAGTAGAGTGGCATGCTGCTCACAGCCACCACAGCCTCAACCAGCTGTGCTCAGGCAATCCTCCTGCCTCAGCCTTCCAAGCAGCTGGAACTATAGGCACATGCCACCACAGTCAGGTAATTTTTTGATTTATTATAGAGAAGAGGTCTCACCAGGTTGCCCAGGCTGATCTTGAACCTTTGAGCTCAGGCAATCCACTTGCCTCGGCCTCTCAAAGTGCTGGGATTACAGGCTTGAGCCACCACGCCTGGCTTTACTGGAGTTTTTTACTTAACTGATTTGATAAAACCACATTTTTTTAAAGATACAAGTGATCCAGTAGCACAACCAAACTTGAAAAATTCACAGGCTGACATGCAATAACATCTAAGTTACTGTGTAAAATAAAGGAATTATATACACTAAACTGCCCAATCACTGCCTTCTGCTCCCCACGGTGAATGTGGCTCACCCTTACTCCTCTCAACATCAACCATGGACAGTTGTGGAAAATAAACAGAAAGCAAGCCTGGGGTTGGCCACCTTGTCACAGCATTCACTACTCCCAGGTTTGTCTGCAGGCAGAGTCACCCAATTCCCAGGAGCACTCATTAGGATTCAGAGCATCAAGCAAAAACTTTGAGCAAAGCCGAAGCTATACAAATGCATAATTTATAAAGAAAGTCAGAAACTGGAACATATAGCAAAGAAAGCAGAGGTACCTCGGAGGAAAGGGGGAGGCGGGTAACTGAATTGTTCAAGAGAAGAAAACAGTTTATCCCAACTCCCATCCCAAAGAAAGAAGTGAACAATAGCCTAGCAAGAAGCACATCAAACTGAATTTTTGCAACCAAAACCTGTAATACAAAACAAAACCATCATCACCAGCAGCAACTGTGTTAACTTGGGAGATTCCCTATTTTTATATTCCTTTGTTCCTTTCAATGGGAATTGGAAATGAGGGGAGAGGTTCTTGAATTTATGAGCTCAGTTTGTTACCTTGAGCCAGAAGCCTCATTTAGGTTTAAGTACTCTTTTTTTAGGCCAAATTCTGTCTATATTTCACTGCTTTGAAAACCTGCCTCCACCCCTGTAAAACACACTAATCAAAAGGAAGTGAGAAGAGGTGAATTTTCGAACTCACCAATGAGGAGGCCTCACCTACTGCAACCTTCTCAAACATGTGCTGCAGTTCTCACCTCCCTTACCCCTTCCTGAACCACACATTGTGCAGGAGACTTGGTGTGAGTTAGTTCCAACATCTCAGACCCTTGAGAAATTTCGGTTTCTGAAAGTCAAAATAAGAACTGCATACAAAATAAGTTTTATAAAAGGAACCATTATAGCTCACTTTAAAGGTGTTAAGTTTTTTTCTGGGAAAGAAAAGTTTATTATAGAAATTATAACTGCCTTAAACAAACTAAAGAAATTCCCTTCCTAAAGGAATTCTATACTGAATCCATTTGTGGTTCTTTCATGAACAAATGGTCAGTCCTGGTGCCACCTTTGTGAACCTGGGCAACTGTGCCTGGGGTTCTTTAAATGAACTGCCTCTGTTCTTGAACTTAGTGTGTGCCTCCAGTCCACACCCACCAAGGCCTGAGTGAGGAACCAAGGACCTTGACTTTGTCTCTTCTTGTAAAACCTGATGGGGTGAAATTAAACAAACAAACAGAAACAATTATTCAATCTCCTTACCTAAAAAGTCAAAAAAAAATTCTTATTTGTGGGCTGGGTACAGTGGCACACATCTGTAATCCCAGCAACTCAGGAGGCTAAAGCAAGAGTATCACTTGAGATCAGGAGTTAGAGACCAGTCTGGGCAACCTAGTTAGACGCCATCGCTACAAAAAAATGTAAACCTTAGCCATGCATGATGCCACACACCTGTAGTCCCAGTTAAGCTACTTGGAGGCTGAGGCAAAGGATCGCTTAAGCCCAGGAGTTAGAGGCTATACATATAATCATGCCACTGCACTTCAGAGAATGAAATGCCCCCCTCTAAAAAATACATACATACATACATACATATTTATCATGGAGGGAAAATATGAAGATATATGCACTTATAAATTAACTCCAAATAATTCAACAATATAAAATCTAAATATGGTAAAATTTATTCTATTGAAGCCTAAATTTCCAAGTCGAAGGGCACAATTAAAAGGTGTTATATGACAGAATTCTATGTAGTTTTAAAAACATATTTTCAGTTTGCACAACTGTCAATGAATTCTGTTGGTAAATAGGTAAACTCTGGTGTGCAAATTATATCTCAACAGAGCTGTTTATTAAAAACACATATTTTCAGCTGGACTCGGTGGCTCAGCCTGTAATCCTGCGCCTTGGGAGGCTTAGGTGAGTGGATTGCCTGAGCCCGCGGGTTCGAGACCCCCCTGGGTAACTTGGTGAGACCTCATCTCTACAATAAATAAAAAATCAGCCGGGCGTGGTAGCGCGTGCCTGTGGTTCCAGCTACTTGGAAGGCTGAGCTGGAAGGATCGCCGGAGCCCAGCAGGTCAAGGCTGCGGTGGCCGGGAGCGGCCACTGCACTCCAGTCTGGGCGACAGAGTGAGACCACAACTCAAAAAAAAAAAAAAGAAACATTTTCAAAGAATATTAAATGGCAGGGGACATGCTCAACCACAAATGAGTGAAAAAGAGGGTACAAAGCCACATCCATAATCATTATTCCAAATATTTAAATATACACACATAAAGGTCACAGAATGAAAACACAAGATGTCACAAGTGGTTTGAGTCTCTGGGGAAGGGAAAATGCAAACAGTTCCTCTTTGTTGTATCTGGTCCTTCTGTGTGTGTACTTTCAAATATTCTATCACAAACATGTTATTTTGTATAAACTGGGAGGGAGGGGAAATATAAAAACAATTTTATCACAATAGTCAAGGACTTTTTTTCATGAGTGGGAGAGTACACACATAAAATTATCATTATACTATGAAGACACAGCAAATAACTTGTTCGGTTAGCTGAAGCTTAGACTTGTATTCAAGGAAACTAGCAAGTTGGGATGGTATAGGCAATGCAGTACAGGCAACACCAGCAGGCGAGCAGACAGAACCATGTTTTCATTTATCCCTGAGAATCCTGGCCCTTCCAATCAACAAATACCTGGACTTGGCAAAATAAGTACAGCAAAGGGTTCTAATATACTTTTTCTCAACTGCCTCCTAATTCAGGACACAAGGTGAAGCCTATTATTAAAATTTACTTAATAGGAACAAGATTTCAAGGCTGTTTAGAGATTTATTGATAAAATGCTGGACAACAGCTTTACTATTCCCAATATAAATTAAAATTAGCAACATTATCATGGGACTGAGTCATTCATTCAGGATTAATTTTCTTTCCACTCTTCATTATCCAGCAATATGGCACCCATGGTACAGGCTTCATAAAAGTAACCCCAAGGCAAACAAAAACATGCAGGGCTCCCAAGCAGCCTGCAACTTTTCTCAACCTCCCAGCCTCCTGGTCTTATGAAGCTATTCTGAAAGGCCCCAGAACACCAAATGGAGGTGTGAGGTGAATTCTAGTAATAGAGTCCTTGAAGAAACGTCTTGGGGCCCCACTGCAGCTGCCACAGCAGAACCTTGGCTAAATGGATGCTTTCAGGAAGACAACAACTACCATAAAGACAAGGACTAACATGTAATTGGGAAGGAAAAGAATAGAGGAAGAGAAATCAGCCAGGAAGCTGTCACAGTGACATAAGAAGGCATGAGCTAGGTGTGGCAGGACTGGAAAGGGACAAGAAAGAAAGAAGCCTCTATTTCAAAGAGAATAGGTAACAGCATGTGCTGCTAAGTGGGTATCAGAGATGAAAGGCACAGGTGAACTAAAGGTCTTGCTGAAAACCCTAATAAGCTATCCATTAAGATGCCCCATGAGGAGGTACAGCAGACATCTGCCATCTGGAGTTCACCCTAATCTCTTTAACATCTTCCATATGTCTTGACAACTTCCAACACTGGGATCCTGTATTTACTGTGGTAGAAAGCAAAAGAATTGTGTCCTGACTCCTGCAGCTAAGGGGCCAGCATGTGACCTGGGTTCCTACAACCTATTAAGATCAGATTCTGAACCCATGAGTCCAGGCCCCTGTTCCACAGAGCTGTGTGATGAAGGCACCTGGCACTTCAGGAGCAGCCTCAGGGCTTCCAGAACTCCAATGTCTCAGTTGCTCAGCAGCTACAGAAGTCCTTTGGGGCCTACTGTAACTTCTGAGCCAGGCTCTTGGGTCTTCCTGAAGACAAATTCCTTTTCTGCTTAACCTAGCTGAAGTTGATTCTGATGTGTTTTCTGAATGGCTTTTTCTGCCACCTACATAAGAAGGATGGCTTAGCAGACCTCACCTTAATAAAATAATGTCAGAACTCCCCCCATGAACCGATTATTCAAGGGAATTCTAAATGAGGAATTACCACAGGATAGGGCCAGAGGTGGAAAGGATTATACACATGAAACAACAAATAGCAATACTGTGATTTCTTCCAAAATCCTGGTGACAAAGGCGACAGCACATATGAATATCCTCTGGGGATTATCGACTACTAAACCAAGCTGACAGCAAACTGGTCTATGGTCAAGCCCATGGCCCAGAATTTCACAAAATGCAGTGCAGTACACACAACTTCGTCAGTTGCTTCAAAGCCTCCTGCAGCTACAAATTTTAAGATGTGAGCAGTGAGCTATTTTCTACAGACTGCTAGTCACTGTATTCATTTATTCTTGACATTCTTGCAATTCTAACTGCCCAAAATACTTTATTTCTTTAACATTCTCTATCTGGTCTGATCTCTGAAAGTGTTGAAAAAACATGTAACACACGAAATGAGAAAGGCCACGTTTCATCAACACCACGATGCTTCATCTAAACAAAGTAAAACCTCATCTATAAACATGGGTTTGCAACAACCAAGTATAAGAATCAGATATTCCTGAAGGAGTCACAAAAATAATTTTTAAAAAATTATTTTCTTCATATAGTAATTAAAAATAAAACTTCAAGCAGAGCCTTTCAAAAACACAATGTTTAGATTAGATATTTTTTCTTTAAAAAAATTATTTCACTTGCCTTTATTTCTGTATATGAAGCCGATGTTTACCTTGGAAATATTGCAAAATAGCTATGGGAGAGAAATAAAACATATTTTGAAAATGTTTAAAAAAATTATTTCAAAAATAACATACTTCAAGACACAATTCCAAGTGCAAATCAAGGTGAGCCTCTGAAACACTGAAGGTAGGTCACTCCCTCAGGGAGGCCGCTTCTCTGTCCCCACAGGTCAGCATGAGCAGGCTTCTCAGACCCTCAGACCACAGCACTTGGTTTGGTGAGTATGTACACTTGGGGGTAGGCTCCCCCCTCACTGTGGGCATGCCCTAAAGGCCTTGCTTGTCTTTGAGCCCCCAGCACCAAAGGCTCCAGTTTCTTCCTTGTCAGGAAGTAAGAGGACAATGAAATACCACCATCTACAACAGCATATCTTTGGGGGAGGTCTTCCGCCAATGCCAGGAAGAAAGCCAGTCTTCTCCCTGCAGTGATCTGTGACAGGAAATCTACTCAGTGCAACCACTCCAGGGTGCAGAGATGATGCTGAGATGGACATTTCATCATCTTTCCAGTCACTTATCCAGAACATATGGCCCACCCAAATTGCAACCCACTTCAGGTATGCTCCCCACTGTTCAGCCATAGAGGAGCACTTATATCCAAGTTAGTTCTTCTTGGAAGTGGCTGTATACAAATATTATTACACATTAAATATAGGCATACAAAAAAGAAGTCACAAGAGACAGAGATTCTGAACATTCACTTTCAACGTCTTCATTAAATGCCATGGCATCAGAGATAGCCCCAGGGCCTGAGGTTACCTCAACGAACAAGTCCCTTCCAAGGAGGAGAGACACACATACGATTCTCTTCCAGAAATGCCCCAAATGCTGTGGAGCTTACAGGAAAGGCATAGAATTTACCCTGTTTGACAGAACTGGATAAAGCTTGGCAAAGAAAAGTGCCATTCGAGTTTGGAGAGAGAATTCACAGACCAACAAGAAGTGATGGGTAGCGCAGTCCATCATGAACACAGGCAGGCAAATGGCTGCAACGCTCCAGGCAGGGCGAAGACCTCAGTGAGACACCCAAGGAGGATGATCGCCAAAGGCACACCACACTGGGAGGGGCCCCTCATCATATAGGAGATGTGTCTAAAGGGGGCCTTTGGCTCTTCGGACCTGAGCTGATGGACCATGGACTTTGGGGTACTTTTTATTTTTGTTTTGTTTTAAGTCAGAGTCTCACTCTGTCGCCCAGGCTGGAGTACAGTGGCATGCTCACAGCCACTGCAGCCTCAACCTACTGGGCTCAGGCTACCCTTCTGCCTCAGCCTTCCAAGTAGTTACAACCACAGGCGCACACTATCACGCCCGGCTAATATTTTTATTTTTTTTTCTTGTAGAGTCAAGTTCTCACCAAGTTACCTAGGCTGGTCTTGAACCCCTGAGCTCAGACAATCCTCTCGCCTCCACCTCCCAAAGTGCTGGGATTACAGGAATGAGCCACCATGCTTGGGTTTTTATAAATATACACACATGCACTCATATAATATATTACTCCTCCTTAAAATTTCCACTCACGTTATGGTCTTACATTTTTGACAAATGATTTTCATATCAGCTTTAGTTAAAAGTTCAAAGAAAAGTACTTATACTTTTCTTTGCACCATAATAAAACACAGGCTTCAGAGAACAAATGAGTCACAAAGAAAAGGATGGGAATCAGAATGGCTTCAGATATCGAAACACTGAAAGCTACACGAGCCAGATTCGCAACCTAGAATTTAATAACTAGACAATCAGTTGAGTGTGAAGATAGAGTAAAATTAAGATTTACATTTTCAAAACTGTTCTATTTTAGAATGATAGCTAATTCTTTTGGCTAAAACTGATCACTTCCTGATGTAACACAATGTGAAGTCATCACCAACATTTGGGGCATTCTTGCCAAAAAGACAACCTGGGTATAATCAAAGCTCTAGCTTGAACTTCCAGTTTGCAGGAAATGCAGAGAATAGAAAAACAAGTGAAATGACACCATGAGGAAACATTCAGCAAATCCTAACATGGGGCATTCTCCAACAGGACCAGCAGGACCCTTCCCCAAGAAGTCGATGTCAATTGGAAACCCACAAAAAAAAAAGTTATAAATTTAGAAAAGACTAAAGAGACCAAAAACATAAGTAGATCTTGCTTATTTTATTGTATTCTTTTTAAACAGCTATAAAATGTTTTTTGAACAGCTGGAGGAAATTAGAATATAGACTAGATATTTGATGATATTGTGGAAGTATGGTCAATTTTCTTAGAAGTTATACTGGTATTGTAGTCAGAAAAAAAGAAGGATGCTTTGTTCTTAGGGGATGCCTGCAGAAGTATTCAGGAAGAAGTTACAATGTGTGTTACATACTTTCAAAATGATTCAAAAGCCAACAAGAAAAAAAATGTAAGAAGAAGAGCAAATAGGGCAAAATGTAAACAAGTATGGGGATCTAAGAGGGAGTAAGGTGTTTGTGGTATCATTCTTTCAACTCTTTTTTTTTTTTTCTTTTTTTTTTTGAGTTGGAGTCTCACTCTGTCGCCCAGACTGGAGTGCAGTGGCTGTTCCCGGCCACCGCAGTCTCGACATGCTGGGCTCCGGCAATCCTTCCGCCTCAGCCTTCCAAGTAGCTGGAACTATAGGTGTGCGCTACTACACCCGGCTAATTTTTTTGATTTATTGTAGAGATGAGGTCTCACCAAGTTGCCCAGGCGGGTCTCGAACCCGCAGGCTCAGGCAATCCACTCACCTCAGCCTCCAAAGGCGCGGGATTACAGGCTGAGCCACCGAGCCCAGCTTCTTTCAACTCTTTTAATTGTCAGACAATTTTTCAAAATACTTGGAGAAAACCCACATTGGGAAAAAAATAAAAAAACTAATCACAATAAGAATCTAAGTAAAAATGCAATGCATTGCTTAAAACTAGTTTTCAGACAATAGAAAGCATTTAGTTTCTAAGAAAGGACAAGATCTAAAAACCATCATAATCAATGGACTGCACATATATCTACACTACTCTAAAAATCAATTAAAAAAAAAAAGAAGAAAGGAGGAAGAGAGAAAGAAAAAGCAGTGGAACAACAATATTCAAGCACCTAACACATTTTCTGCCATTCTTCCTAAATTGATACATAAGATGATGATCATTTCAGTATTTAAAAAAAAAAAAAATCAAAGAACTTTCTGGGCTTCCCACCCCCCCACCCCCACCCACCCCACTTTAAGAGAAGTGCTCGAGCTGGGCATGGTGACTCACACCTATAATCCCAGCACTTTGGGAGGCCGAGGTGAGAGGACTGCCTGAGCCCATGGGTTCAAGATCAGCCTGGGCAACTTGGTGAGATGTCGTCTCTACAATAAATAAAAAAATTAGCTCCACGTAGCTCCAGCTACTTGGAAGGCTGAGGCAGAAGGATCGCCTGAGTCCAGCAGGTCAAGGCTGCAGTGGCCATGAGCATGCTACTGCACTCCAGTCTGGGCAACAGAGGTAGACTCCAACTCAAAAAAATAATAATAATAAAGAGAAGTACTCTAACAAGTTAGGGAAAGGTTTACTTCCTTCTTAGGGTATGCTATCAGGGAAACTGTCCCTAGGCTCTGCTGAAGGATCACATCAGGGAAGTTTCCCTTCCCATTCACTTCCCCTCAGTGAGAGCTGCCCAGGCAAGACCTATCCAGGAATACAGCTAAGACGGCATCAGCCTCTACTCTTTCCCCAAGCACAGGGTTCCTACCAGGCACCTCCATGCCAGTTAATAAACTCCCTCCACTGCACCATTAGCTGACCACACCATGGAGATGGCAGGCAGCATCTCAGCCCCATTATCTCCTGATTACCTGAACCAACAACAACAAAAACACACTTGCTCACTGTAATGAGCTGCTGTAATTGACAACCATGGGAATGCTACACATTCCATGAACAAAATTCAGAAGTGCTTTCTGTCTGTATCATCATTACATTGAATAATCGAGTTTTTGCTGCACATACCAAGAATAGGAAATGAAAGGTTTCACATTTTGCTAGCTGATTGCATAATGAATGTGGTAAAACTGAACAAATGCGAGGAGAGGAGGGGAGAGGGGAGGGGGAGGAGGGGAGAGGGGAGAGAATGCGAGAAGGAGGAGGAGGAGAAAAGATGAAGAGATAAAGCAGAGCCAGAGATGGAGGAAGCTGAGAAAAGGGCAGTGAATAAATAAGAGGAGAGAAAAGCAACTTTATAAGTGTTAGTTAGAAGTCAAAAACAAAACTCTATTCTCCCTGTCGGCCAAGGCCCCAAGACTCTCACAACATATCTTCAGTGAGGGCAGCCACCTTGTGGGAGACTCCCTTCCAGGACTCAGGCAGGCACAGCAAGGGAACATGCTCTAAATCCTGAGCTACACTATTGTTTTTTTTGAGTTGGAGTCTCACTCTGTCACCCAGACTGGAATGCAGTGGCTGCTCCCAGCCACCGCAGCCTCGACCTGCTGGGCTCTGGCGATCCTTCCGCCTCAGCCTCCCAAGTAGCTGGAACTACAGGCGCGCGCTACCACGCCCGGCTGACCCTGAGCTACACTTTTAAGTTGCCAAATATCAGTTTTAAGGTGTCATTTTCTATATTATCTTTGAAAGTCTATTACTGGCCAGGCATGGTGGTTATACCTATAATCCCAGTACTTTGGGAAGCCAAGGCAGGAGGATTGTTTGGGGCCAGGATTTCGAGATCAGCCTGGGCAATATGGTGAGATTCTGTCTCTAAAAAAAATTTAAAAGTTAGCCAGATGTGGTAGTTCATACCTATAGTCCCAGCTACTCTGGTGGCTGAGATGGGAAGAGCACTTGAGCCCAGGAAATCGAGGATGTAGTGAGCTATGATAGCTATTGCACTCCAGCCTAGGCGACAGAGTGAGAACCTGTCTCTTTAAAATAAAATTAAAAAAAAAAAATTAGCCGGGCGTGGTAGCACGGGCCTGTAGTTCCAGCTACTTGGAAGGCAGAGGCGGAAGGATCGCCGGAGCCCAGCAGGTTGAGGCTGCGGTGGCCGGGAGCGGCCACTGCACTCCAGTCTGGGCGACAGAGTGAGACTCCAACTCAAAAAAAAAAAAAAA
>CAUYQG010258250.1:0-10331 GCA_963574415.1 Tarsius wallacei
TTTGAGTTGGAGTCTCACTCTGTCGCCCAGACTAGAGTGCAGTGGCCGCTCCCGGCCACCGCAGCCTCGACCTGCTGGGCTCCGGCGATCCTTCTGCCTCAGCCTTCCAAGTGGCTGGAACTACAGGCGCGCGCTACCACATCCGGCTAGTTTTTGTGATTTATTGTAGAGATGAGGTCTCGCCAAGTTGCCCAGGCGGGTCCAGCTTATCCTTTGACTTTTAAGCAGGGGACGTTCCTGGGAGAAGTCCTATAGCCTAGTCCCACAGAGCTCCAGCTCCTGAGAGAAGAGCTGGCTGGACACACTGCCTGAAAAGACACGGCAGCCTTACAGGACTGGAGAGAGTCATCTTTAGGAAGAAGACTCCTGGGTGAGATCCAGAGACGAGTGTGTCTCTCCTTTCTAAAACAGCTGTCTGGAAGATCTATCAATGAACCATGTGGAACACTGGCCTCTAACCAGGCCAGCAATCCCATTATGGAACAGAAAGCAACACGTGGGGATCAGTACATCCTCCGACAAACAGGAAGGCTAATTCCTATCTTGTTTTAAGACAGAACTTTGTAGTCATTTCCTCGAGGTGGCCTTCATGGGAGCCACCCTCCACCGAGGGACTAGATATTCCTCTCCTGGGCTCCACTCCCGCATGTAAGGCTTCTCTCGCTGCATCAAAATCCGAGTGATTGTGTGAGCAGATCAGTTGCCCTGAGAGTAAGAGCTCCTTGAGGGGAGGGGCTGCATCCCCTCATCTCTAAACCATCACTACCACTGTTAGGATGAATGTAAGACAAGGGAGAAAGAGGAGAGATGGAGAAAGGATTGGCGGTTAAGGGACAGGCAGGGGCAAGAAGAGAGTGAGGATATATCTGTTTGGGGCTGGAAAGATATGCAAAGCCAGGGCTAGATGCCTGGTATTTTGAAGACTGACCCTATGGGTGCTTTAAAAAGCTTTTTCCTTCTATTTTTGAGTTCCATGAGTCCAAGAGTCCATTCCATTATCTATACATGCTGTACCTATTAGTCAGGTCTATTGTTTCAAATTTCAGAATCTCAGAGAACAGAGACCATTATATGGAACCAGTGATGTGGATGTGTATGTCTATTAACTAGTTATATATGAAATGCTAAAAGCTTTTTCATAATAACAGTGAACCCCAGTCACTAGTCATTGCATTAGACTCTTAATCTAGAATTAACTTCAAGGACAGGGTGCTTCTTGATCCAGAAGCTTGGGTCTAAGTATATTATAATTTCTCATACAGGTCTTGAGCATGATTATAGTGCAATTATAAGAAGTGTCAGTTCGGTTTAAGTGGGGCAGTGTGGTTATATTTAGCCCTTTAGTACCTGATATCAAGACCTTTCTGTAATATAAGATTAAGGCTAATTTATCAGTTCTTTTCTTGAATATTTTTTCAGGTCAGACCTCTAAAGCTATAGAAAATTATCCCATTAAAATGAGAGGTAAGAGTTTCCATCAAAGCACCATACAGGGAACATATAGAGACAGAGGTAGAACTCACATGTTTCGGTAACAATCAGAATTTTATTCCATTGTTAAGATTGATTCAAATCATTTCACAAATCAGAGGATAACATGTCCCAGAGGACACAAAGCTTTTCAGCCAGGGAGTTCTCAAGCAAGCTTTGGTATTTATATCTATTAAGTTATATCACCGTTATACCGACAAAAGGTTTAAAAGAAATATGAATTCACAGGGGAATAAATGGAATGTTAGGTCTCAAAAGGGTTCACTCTGACTAGTTATTACAGAAATACACTTAAAACATCAATAAAATAACATGTCTACTTGTCTACCTGGTAAAGATAAAAAAATACTCAAAGTCGCTTAGGGCATGGGAGGTAAATACTCTCCTACCAAGTTTCTGGAAAGCAATTTGGAAAATGAAAACATATACAAACACACACACACACATGTTCACATACATAGATGTATACGTGTGCCTATGTTCATACACATACACATATACACATCCACACATATATCTGAACTACAATTCCACATTCAAGAATTTACACAAAGAATATAATCAAGTATACACACAAAGGTTTGTGAATATGGAAATTAATCCCAAACTTCCTTAAAATAGCATAATATTGGGGGGAAACCCAAAGGTACAAGACGAGGGCAACTGTTAATAAATCCTAAAGTAGCCACAAAATGGAAACCAATAAAGGCCATTAGTGTAGGCCGAATAATAGTTTCCAAAGATATCCAGGTTCTAATCTTTAGAACCTGTGAATTGTTACCTTAAGTGGCAAGAAGAATTTTGCAGATATGATTAAAATAAGAATCTTGGCCAAGCTCACGCCTATAAATCCAGCACTTTGAGAAGCCAAGGCGAGAAAATTGACTGAGTCCAGGGGTTCCAGACCAGCCTGGGCAACTTGGCAAGACTCTGTCTCTACAATAAAATAAAAAAATTAGGCTGGGTGAGGTGGCTTATACCTGTAATCCCAGCACTTTGAGAGGCAGAGGCAAGACCATCGCCTGAGCTCAGGGGTTTGAGACCAGCCTGAGTAACACGGCAAGACTTCATCTTTACAGTAAATCAAAAAATCAGTTGGATATGGTTTGCATGCCTGTGGCTCCAGCTACTTGGAAGGCTGAGGCAGAAGGATCACCTGAGTTCAGCAGGTTGAGGCTATGGTGGCCATGAGTGCGCCACTGAACGTCAGACTGGGTGACAGAGTGAGACTCCAACTCAAAAAAAAAATCTTGAAATGACTTACTTAGGTTATCCAGGTAGGCCTTAAATGTAATTACCAGTGTCTCTATAAAAGTGAGGCAGGTGTCATCGCCTTGCTAAGCTATGGTGTGGCCATGTGCTCTTTGAGCTACGGTCAGGCCATGTTTTCTTAAGCTTTGGCCCCCTCTCCTACCTTGGGGAGGCGAATCGACTATTTCTCTCTCTCCCTCTAATTTACTTTCTAAATAAACTATATTCTCTAATCTAAAAAAAAAAAAGTGAGGCAGAAGGAGAATGAGGCTGCTGGTTTTGAAGATAAGAGGAAGGAACAAAGAGCCCCCCCCCCCAAAATAACCCCAAGGGATACAGCTCTAGTAGCTAGATAAGGCAAGAAAGCAGATCCCACCTTCGTGCTTTATGAGGGAGCTCAGCCCTGTTGACACCTTTATTTCAGCCCAATGAAACCGATTTTGGACTTCTGACCTGGAAAACTTTAAGAGAATAAACATATGTTTTTAAAAGCCACTTGGTGAGTCATAATATGTGACAGTAGCCTTATGAAACTAAGACATGATATTTAAAAAAATATGTATTGAGGCCATGGGATGGCTCGTGTCTGTAATCCCAGCACTGTGGGAGGCTAAGGCGGGAGGACTGCTTGAACTCAGGAGCTTGAGGTTACAGTGAGCTATGATCATGCCACTGCACTCCAGCCTGGGTGACAGAGCAAGACTCTGTCTCTATTAAAAATAATAATAAAAATTAAAAAATATATATATGTATAATAAATGGAAAATGCCCTGAAATAATATTTTTTAAAAATCAAAAAAAAACAGAGTTCCATAATATAAATTGTTTAAAATATTATATATAATTATATATGAATAAATTAAGACAAAGTATTTTTAGTGAACATCTGAGTGTAGGCTGATGACTGATTTTATTCCTTTTTATACATTTTTTACACGTTTTGTATTTTTGAGTCTATGTTATTTTTCATTTTAAAAAGGTTTTTTCAGTTTCTAGACACCACACATTTGACAGTCTTGTTATCATTACCTGAAAGTTCAAGTTCCTGAGAATTTTAGAATACTCTGAAGGATTTACAAACTTAAAGAACACACACTTTTCTGACATCTTCATAAAATGTGATTGATATTTTTTGACACACAAAATAATGCATATGTAAAAGCTTTATGAGCCTTGGAAATAAATACTAAAATTGCTTAAAAAAAAAAAAAGTCTGTCCTACTTCCAGGAATTTTATAGCATAAAAATGAAAAATATCTCTGTTTTGTAGACATAAATCCTTACCTGTCTATGGCAACCAGGCAAATGGGTATTTTCAAAGCTGACTGGGTTATAAATCCATACAGTGCTTTGTTTTTGTTTGACTAAATGTGCTATTATTTGCAGATTGGTGAGACTGTGCATTTATGTGAACAGTTTTGAATTCCAGACCTGCTTTCCTCCATTGTGTTGTACAATGAAAGCTTGTCTCGTCTCATTGCTCAGAAAAATCATGTACTCTTCAAAAGCAAACTTACTTTTATTATTATCCAGATAGGTATATAGTACAAAATGATGTTCTTCATCTCAAACAATGAAATAGCTATAACTTGGAACAATCTCTCCGCTTTTCCAAAACAAACTTGTTACTTTCTTTGAGGCTAGATAATTCAAATTTTACTGTCATTACTTAGCTAGACTGTAAGCAGTGAGAAGTTAAGGCTTAATTTCTGGTAGCCGACCATAGAAATACTCTAATGCTTTAATGTATGGTCATATGTGTTGTAGAAAGACAACCGTATTAAAGTTTCTGGTGATCAAAAAACTTACAGAAATAAGTTATTCCAGTTAGTAAGCACCATAACAACGGCCAGTCAAGTCACCCACTAGAGCGACATTTGGGTGACGGATACATGTGAAACATGAACCACCTTTATTAGAGGCTCTTAGGAAATGAAGTAGATATGCAATGATAAACTATGCTAATCTACTATGGAGGAAGGAAAGCAAGGCCTGTACACAGCCGAAGTAGAAATTAGAAGTGCAAATCCCATTTTAAACTGGCAGAAAAAATACCCTAGGTTGGAGCATCAGAAAATGAAAGAAAAGAAACTTGGGTTAAAGTTTTTACCGTATATAAAATGATATACCATAGAGTTTCATGATTTCTCCCTGTCGCCCCAATCCTGGTCATGGCTGGATTAATGCAGCACCCCTTCCTGCCTCTTGGAGTTCCCCACGAGCAATGTGAAACCACTCTTCCAAACCTGCCCCACCCAGACATGTGCCTACAATCCTACCACTCTGCCGTGAGACAAATTTGGTTCAATGGTTCTCCATTGCTCTACAACAGCATTTCTCCAAGCATGGTTTCTGTCCTACCATCGCCGAATCATCTGGAGTGCTTGGTCAGGAATGCAGATTTGGGGGTTCTGATTTAGGAATTCTGGAAGTGGAGCCCAGAATTCTGCGGTCTACCAAAATGCCCCGGAGATGCGTATGCCCATTAATGTTTGAGAGGCACTTCACCAAAAAATCAAACTCTCTTTAAATGGAAGACTTGATGATGTGATCTCTTGTTCTCTCTTCTGCCTCATCTCTTGACATGTATGCTCCTGTCGTTTATGCTCCAATAATAGCAAAATATGTACTTGTCAGAAATACTGAACGACTCTAAGCTCCCCAGACACATAAGCTCTTCCATGCCTCATTGCCTCTGCACATCCTGTTCCATCTTCCTAGAATTTCCAACTTCTCTGCTTGGAAAACTTCTGCTCATCTTTCAAGTGTGAGATGTAAGGTCACCTCTCCAGCAAAGTGTGCCTGACTTTCTCCTGCAGACATCAGGGGTTTTTCTCCTGTCTCCCCAATGAATTGTATGCGTATGCATATATCTTTTATAGCAATCATTCCACTGAACATAACTATGTGTTTGCAGGTCTAATTCCCCACCAGGCTCTAAGCTCTCCAAGTATAAGGACAGTTGCTATTCATCTGTGTATACCTTGATACATTTTTTTTTCCTAAGGTTACTTGAATTACAAAAAAATCCTGCTATTTTTCTATTTTTCCAGTTTTTACACACAAGTCCTGAGGGGATGCTTCCAAAATCAGGTTGCCTTTTGTCGAACGGTTGAATGACTTTTCTTTTAAAGCACTGTCACTATTGACAACCTTCATAATGAGTAGTAAAAAGAACAACAGAATGTTAAGTTCATGATATATAGGCAGATTTTAAGAAATGAGCCAAAAACCACTATTAGCTTTTTACTTTCCTTCACGATAAATATAACTGAAGTAAAGCGTTATTTGGTCTCCCTGAAAAGATGGATAAAAACAGAAGCTTGGGCAGGGTGACCTTTTTCCAAGGTTGGAAACTCAATCCTGCTGGGAATATGATGAACACACCCAACTCAGCAGACAACAGATGCAAACCGAGAATGCCACATTGGTAGTGCTCAAGGTTTGCAAACTGCTGGCAACCTTGCAGTCTGGAACTCCTGGCTCAGAAACACCAGCTTACACGGCAAAATCTTCCATCCCACCCAGCAGGGTCACAAAGTTGGCTGGACTTCAGCTGATCTGAGAGATGTGTGACAAGGAGCCTCCCCTGTCCTCTGCGAGCACACTTCCTCCTCTTTGGCAAATGCCCATTCCTACATCTTGTTCTTGCCCTGTAGTCAACCAAGCTCACCTAAGGTTTTAACTAAGAATCAACCTTTTAGTTGATAATGTTGGGAATGCGACCATCCAACTGGGCTTGCATCTTGGAGGAGACTGAAAGTTTTAGATGCAAGTACAAGGTGTAGGTGATGGGGAGAGTCAACCTATAACTTCACAAGTCTGAGTTCAACGGAAGATGCCACCCATCTGAATCTGGAGCCTGGCTTCACAGGGAGTGGTGGCCATCACTCCATCTCCCCACCTTTTCATTACAGAAAAAAAGAAGTGAAGAAGCAAAAGACTGAAAAGGTGATCAGTCCCTCACGTGGACCCTGTTGTCTTTTTTATTTCTCTCACAGTCATCAAGGGTAGATGACCTATTTACTAATCAGGCATCCACCAAAAATGACCATTATGAAAACTATACAGCAGCTTGGTAACATACTCCATAAAAAATGGAAAAGTATACTTGTGTTATGATTATAATGATATAAAACCACGTACACACACAGAAGAAGATTTGTGGGCGTCAGGGAAAATTGAAAACAGTTCATACTAAGTGATTTATTATTTTATTTTTGCCCTTGTTGCTTTAATACATACTAAAACGTATTTGATGTTTTCACAGTTATTTCCTGTCTTTAGCAACTTGCTCACCAACTATACCCGTCTGGTCGGCCTTGCTGCCAATTCATCTTCTCTGAAGCATCTCCAACTACCTTCAAACAACACCACTTGACGCAAAACACCCAGAAAAAGCAGGAGGGCTCAGGCTGTCTCGGGTAGGAACTCAGGGAGGGGCAATCTTCAATCGTTCCGAAATTCTAAACTATAAACTGCCCGGGGCTAAAAGATAAACATAATCATCACTTAACATCTTGAGTGGCATCAGATACCGTCAAGGTCCTTTTTCTCCCCTTTCAAAGTAATCGTTCCTTCTATTTATCCTTTGTATCTAGTACTACAGCTTCAAAAACATTGCAGAATTCATGGTTCAGAGAGATCTATCCAGTGATTTTTGTCCCAGAAATGGGATTGGATATACTTCTGTGAGTTGCCAGGTATCTTAAAATACCTAACATCTGAGGTCTTGTTTGTTACTTCCAGCTTTATTGGGGAGCGAAACCTGCTGCATGCAAGGGAGAGCTCTGGCCCAGTCCCCCAAATCACAAAGGCTATTTCTGATGTGCCTCGAAGATATGACAGGGAATGCTCTGAGTGAGTCTAGTACCCATCCATCCACATGTGACCCATGGGTTATACTCATCAGTTAACTCAACATGTAAGTATCCATACAAGGACAATTTTCAAGAAGGGGCAGGGAACTCTTGGTGGCATCTCACTCATATGAGCCATGCCAGCCACGCGCGGTGGCTTACATCTGTAATCCCAGCACTTTGGGAGGCCGAGGCGTTTCAGACCAGCCTGGGCAATAAAACAAGAAATCATCTCTACAAAAAAGTTAGTTGGGCATGGTGGCGTACACCTGAGCCCAGGCGGTTGAGGCTAGGGTGAGCCATGATCCCGTGCCACTGCACCCCGGCATGGGTGACATAATTAGATGCTGATTCCAAAAAAAAAAAAAAAAGGAGACTTGTAGTAAATTATTAATTTTTTTTCAATGTGCTTCTCTCCAAGGGAAGAAAATGAAAGACTAGTGGAAAACAAGGAGTACGTGAATAGATCAACATGTGCAACCCGGAGAGCCAGTTTTTATAATTGCCCAGTATCAGAAGAATGTCAGAGGTCTCATGGCTACAGTGTCTGCCCACTGATACCTCAGAGTAGATTAGGACATAATTGCCTCTTTGAGTGAAGTAGCAATTTAAGTTTCTATATTTCAGAGTCATTATGTTTTGAGAAGCATTCACTGAAACAACTCTGAATCTTGTTTTGTTTTGTTTTTCTTAACCCAAAGAATCAGCATTTCAGTAGGGAATAACTAAGTTCATAACATGTTATTCTCTCAGAAATAGTCCAGTAAATAAAACAATAATATCTGTTTCCCCGAAGAAATCACATCTAACCCATCCGTCGGATTCCAGGAACTCTAGAAATAGATTCAAACCTTGAAGTCTACAAGTCCAGTTAAGTAACTTAAGAAAATGTGTAAGAGGGAAATATGGCCAGATAAATGTATCGTCAAATGAGAGAAGTAATATAAAGTGATCTTATGGTTCTTTAAATTTGAATATAAAATTGACTTCATAAATAGAATATACTTTTAATCGAGGTTTATTACTGACTTCAAAACAAAACTAATAGTTGACAAGGCCATAACATTTTTTGAAGAGGTGTATTTTTCCATTTCTTTGATAAAAAGAGAATAAAGCATGAATAGAAATCCACTGATAATCCACAAATTTCACTTAATGAAATTATTTTTACTTCTCCACACACTAAATCTTCCATAGAGCTACCAACAATGAGAAAACTCTGAGTCTGCATTTTGCTTCTCCTGTGTCTTCCTAGGAAACTTGTGAGGGCTTGCTGGAGGGCACAGAAATGCCCTAAGGTAAAGATCAAGATCAAAGTTACAAAAGCAAAATTCTCATCTAATTTATTTATGTGTATCTAGTATCTGAATATTATGGCATTGATTACAAATAATGAATATGAGACACAGAATAAGAACACCACTTAAAGCAGAGGTTTAAGATCGTCTAAAAATTGCTTTGTAGTTTAACTTTAAAAACTGTCATAATGTACTTATTCTAGAATGTTTTATTCTTCCTTGATTGAAAACAATTTTATTGCCTAATGTGCCTACGTTTTTTATTGCAGACTCTTGAGAACGCCCTTAAAAAGTCTCTCTGAAACTCTTTCTTTCCCTAAAGGAGGGCTTAAAAATGTCAGGGAGGGGGAAAACACAAAAAAATCATGCCTCGCCCTAGAAAACAGTATTTTCACTGGTTTCCCGACAGGCGTCCGATCAAAGCCACACAACCGCATTCCTGTTGTGGCTCCCTTCCCAAACACAGCAGACTTTGCCCCACTTGCTTGAATAAATTCTGGGAGGCCACATTCTTCAGTGAGACGGTGAGACCTTCGGTCAATCAGTGACTGGGCGACACCACTCTGAAGACAAGCAGCTCTCCTAAACGCGCAACACCATTACTACTTTTGAAGCCTTGATGAGGTACGATAAGGCGCCCACACCAGGTTATGAACTAGGAGGTGTGGGGAGAAGCAGACGCCGTTTGAAAGTGCTCCTGAGGACTGCGGAGGAGAGACAAAACCCAGGGTCATTTAAAACGTCAGGGTCCTAGAAGCTTTCGCCTCTAGCAGCCTCATCGGACGTACTGCCAAACATTTTAAGGCACGCCAACGTCCCACATGAAACTTTCTCCTGCAACACAGGCTGCATTTTCGACATTTGCTTCATATCCCAGCAATCCTCACACACACGAGAATTGCCATGAAACAAAGAGCTAAAGAAGATTTTTCACATCTAACGTTGTTTGAATGTTAAGTTCAGCAATGAATGAAGTTGATATGCTTACAAATATCTTATTTCCCCGAATAAAGCTGTAAGCCACAATCGGATTTCAGAGATGTCAAAATGGGAAAACGTATTTTCATAGATACATTACGGTGTAAGTTTTGATTCTACTGTTCTCCTTTTTGTTGTTGTTGATTCTCCAGATTTTGTTGACAAAGGTCTTATTTCCCCTAATAAAGCTCTAAGCCATAACATGATTTCAGTTAAAATGTGAAACATGTATATCTTCATGGATAAATTATTACTATTTTTTTTTTTTGAGTTGGAGTCTCACTCCGTCACCCAGACTGGAGTGCAGTGGCCACTCCCGGCCACCGCAGCCTCGACCTGCTGGGCTCCGGCGATCTTTCCGCCTCAGCCTTCCGAGTAGCTGGAACTACAGGTGCACGCTACCACACCCGGCTGGTTTTTGATTTATTGTAGAGATGAGGTCTCGCCAAGTTGC
>CAUYQG010258252.1:0-37764 GCA_963574415.1 Tarsius wallacei
TAAAAAAAAAAAAAAAATCTTAAAATTTAAGAGCTAATACCACAAAAGACAACACAGAGGAAAATTCTTGTGATTTTGGATTTGGCAAAAATCTGACAAGGGTTTAATATCCAGAAAATGTAAAGAATCCTACAAACTCAACAACAGGCAACCCATTAAAAAGTTGTTGAACAGAGAGGTCTCCAAAAAAGACATATGGCCAATAAGTACATGAAAAAGATCCTCAACAGCATAATTCATTAGGAAAATTCAAGTCAAAATCACAATAAGGTATCACTTCATACCTACTAGGTCGGCTACCATTTCTTAAAAAAGGAAAACAGCAACAGTTCTCAAAAAAATGTGAAGAAATTGGAATTAATATGCACTGCTGGTAGGAATATAAAATGGTACAGCCACTACAGAAAAGTCTGGTGGTTCCTAAGATAGTTCATCACAGAATGACCATATGATCCAGCAGTTTTACTCATAGGTATATACCCCAAAGATCAGAAAACAGGAACTCAAATGTTCATGTCAAAATTACTTAATATAGCTGGGTAGGTTGGCTCATGCCTGTAATCCCAGCATTTTGGGAGGTCAAAGCGAGAAGACTGCCTGAGACCAGGAGTTTGAAACTAGCACAGGCAACTTAACAAGACCTCGCCTCTACAATAAATCAAAATATTAGCTTGGCATCATGACACGTGCCTGTGGTTCCAGCTACTTGGAAGGCTGAGATGGAAGGATCTCCTGAGCCTAGCAGGTTGAAGCTGGGGTAGCCATGAGTGTGCCACGGTACTCCAGCCTGGAGTACAGTGAGTCTTTGACTCAAAAATAAATAAACAAACAAAAAACATTATTTACAATAGCCAACAGGTGGAAACAACTCAGGTATCCATCAACAGACAAACAACTAAACAAAATGTGAGATAGATATACAATGGGACATTAGCCATGATAGGAATTAAGTTTGGATACATACAACAACATGGATAAGTCATGAACATGTGCCAGTGAAATAAGCCAGACATAAAAGGACAAATATTGTATGATAAGAGATATCTAAAATAGGTAAAGTCAGACACTTGGAAAGTAGAACAGAGGTTATAAGGGGTTGGGGTAGGGGACATGGGGAGTTATTGCTTATGAGTACAGAGTTTCTGTTTGAGATGATAAAAATGTTTTAGAGAATGGTGCTGGTGATTAGACAACAATGTGGATGTATATAATGTCAGTGAATTATATACTTTAAAAAGGCGAATTTTATATTATATATATAAATATTTTACCACAGTAACAAAGAGACTATCTTAAGATATGATGTCAACATCAAGTTATCATTTCAGAGGTGTCTTATCATTCACACTAGTTGACTATTACTTCAATAAAGAGCAGAAACAACAACATGGACGAATGGGGTCGGAAACCAGACTTAAGGCACTTCCTCCCTTTGTGCCTATTATATCCAAAAGTCGGAGGTGGCGGTACAGGTGCAGAAGGTACACTGGCAGGTGCCTTTCTTTATGTCTCTAATATTGAGAGCTCAAGGTTCTGAGCCAGCTGGGTGTGGTAGCTCAAGCCTATAATCCCAGCACTTTGGGAAGCAGAGGCGAGAAGACTGCCTGAGCTCAGGAGTTCGAGACCAACCTGAGCAACATGATGAGACATCATCTCTACAATAAACCAAAAAATAAGCCAGGTGTGGTGGTTCTAGTTACTTGGAAGGCTGAGGCAGAATGATCACCTGAGACCAGTCGGTTGAGGTTGCAGTGGCCAGGAGCATGCCACTGCACTCCACTATGGGCAACAGAGTGAGACTCTGACTCAAAACAACAAAAAACTACAAAAAAATTACTGAACCATGAGACAGGATTGTGGTAGTTTTTGTAAGTTGGATTTGTGGGAAGTTATTAGCACTTTAGTGATAATCATCCACAATGATTTAACATGTAAGAATGACTTGTCTTTATTCAATAACTTTTTACTTTAAACCCATTTGGTAAAGTAGTGAATTCTAATCAAGATGGGTTTCAGAAATTGTTGAGAGGCTTAAAAAAAAATTTTTTTTTAATTTTTAACTTTTTTATTTTAAAGATGTGGGGTACAATTCAGGGTTAGGTATACAAATGTTCATAATGCAAGTATCAGACTCCCAAGGATTTTCAATCTACACATTCCTGGGTTCCAAAGCAGAGGAAATAGAACAGTGCGCTCACACAAACACAGACACACTGCAATAAATCTACTGCCAACAGTGCGATGTAATCAATTTCAAATGCTTGATAAAACAAAATTCTACCATTCCAGAAAATTGTACACAGTCCTTCAAAGATCAGGATAATACCATTTAACATGTATCTTTATGATTCAGCCATCTCATGTTCTTGTTTTTTCTTTCTTTAATGTCAAATTCTAGCAATAGCTACACTGATATCAGGAAGTCACTTGGAATTTAGAAAATAAATGAATAAGGAGGACCAATGTAGAATAATTTAAGAGAAGTATATAGAAACGGAAGTGTTTCTGTGATATAAACAGTCTTAATCCCATGATTCTAAATTCAGTTAAATGAGAAACTTACCCTGTCATTCATTAGCAGATCTTTCACAATAAAATTTGCTACTACAGATTTCATTGGGGAAGCAAACTGATCTGGTGCTAACATAGAAATGTGGCCCAATGAAACTAATGGAGTTATAAGTTGTTCTGGCACATCAGCATTCAGACTCCTACTGAGTGGCTACAAAAATAAAACAGACCAAATTACCAACTTGTTTTATAAACATCTAGACATTCTTCTAAAAACAGTACATTTTCCCGAATCCTCCTAAATTTATCATGCCCAAAACAATCTGTTCTAATGACACTTAGAAAATTTAGTAAGAAAGAAAGAATGTAGCAAAAGAAAAAAATAAGAGAAGTAAAAACAAGAACATTTCTGCTTTATCAAATAAGTATCATTTTGAACCCATATACAACAATAGTTTTGCTATGCTGGTGGAGTTTTCATTGTGTGTGGGCATTTTAAATGACCTTGAATCATAAACAGAATTCACTGGGTTCTGTTCACACTATCTGCAGTTTATAACGGGAATACTTTTCTAATAGCAAAATCAGGCCAAGAATTCTACAAACAAAATGAAAATAGGATTAGTTTTCAAGGGGGACTGTTACATACTTTAAACTAGGTTGTTCAAAGGCATCTAATAACACTTCCTGACGATAGATGGACCACTGACCCAATAAGGGTAAAATTAAGTAAAATGGTCTAACAAACACACAAAACATACTGAACGATACAACCTGATCTAAAGGCTGGGTAAAACAGATAGAAACCCAGCTCCCAAGGAATTTATATTCTAGGGTATGACTCCATATGAATAGCTTTAAAAAAATCTAGCCTCCATCCTCATCAAATGACAGAGCTTAAGTAAAGACCAAGATAAACACATCCTATGTATTATATATACCTCGAAAATTTGTGCAAGCTGGACTTCTTTATTTGTGAATATGGCGTGGATACAGTGCACAGCTTGTTTCGCTTGGTGTGGAGTACCCCTCTTTGCTTTTTGATGTAAAATGGGAATTAAGGTCCTACAAAAAACAAATATCATAGTGTTTTTTTTAAGCCCATAAACCAAAAGTATTCTTTTCTTGTCTCCTACTTCCTCTATTTGGATAAATGCTGGTAGAGAAGAGAAGCCTCTCTTACATGTCTCTTCTAAGTAGATATTCTAATTTGCCAGTTCCTTTTTATAATACCCTCTAGTTATTTCAAAGAAGCCATGGAAAGAGTAGGAAAGGCCAAGTTGCATTAAACAGCTGAAATTATACCAACGAAAGTAGGTATACAAAGATACAGATACAAACATATAGGTAGAATGGTAAGAAAAATATCTAACAATAAATATATGTGCCAGGCACCATTCTAGGTGTTTATACATGGATTAATTCAATGAATGTTCACAACTACCCAAAGAGGACTATTGTAACCATTACACATGGAGAAACCTAAAACACAAGGATGTTATTTAAACCTCCTGAGATGACAAGCTAGGAAATGGTGGTGTTTGGACTCGAAGACAATTATATATTTCAAAATTCACACACTTAAAACCTCTAGGCTGGCCGGGCTCGGTGGCTCACCCTGTAATCCCGTGCCTTGGGAGGCTGAGGTGAGTGGATTGCCTGAGCCCGCGGGTTCGAGACCCGCCCGGGAAACTTGGTGAGACCTCATCTCCACAATAAATCCAAAAATTAGCCGGGCGAGGTAGCATGCGCCTGTAATTCCAGCTACTCGGAAGGCTGAGGCAGAAGGATCGCCGGAGCCCAGCAGGTCGAGGCCTTGGTGGCCGGGAGCGGCCACTGCACTCCAGTCTGGGCGACAGTGGGACTCCAACTCAAAAAAAAAACAAAAACAACCCTCTATGCTAACACTGAAGAGTAAACTGAGACAGCCTTTCTACGGGACAATATAGAAAAAACATATTGCAGTCTTAACACATTAAATGTTGATATGAGGTTGGGTGTGGTGGTTTACTCCTACAATCTCAGCACTTTGGGAAGCGGACCCAGGAGGAATGCTTGAGGACAGGACTCTGATACTAGCCTGGGCAATACAGCAAGACCTTATTTCTACAAAAAGGAAAAAATTAGCCAGACAAACTACACGCCTGGAGTCCCAGCTACTCTATTCCAGCACTTTGGGAGGCTAAGGAAGGAGGTTGGGTCCAACATCACACTACTATGCTCCAGCCTGGGTGACAGAGTGAGATCCTGTCTCCTTAAAAAAAAAAAAGGGGGGGGGGGTTGATGAAAAACATTTGGTGGAATGAAGAAAACAGCATGTTTCTGTGAACCTATAAAAATAGACAAACACATCCAGTAGATGAACATTATTTAAAAATATACATAAAAAAATTTAAGTGACTTTTTTTAGTTTCAGCTTTTTACAAATAACATGTCAGCATTTTTATAAACAAAAGAAAATTTATAAATAAAAACTTAAAGGATATTTGTCATATATTTAATATAATTAGGAAAGATTCTATCTTATAAATTATAAAGTTGGCCAGGTGCAGTGGCTCAAGCCTATAAGCCCAGCACTTTGGGCCAAGGTGAGAGGAATGCTTGATCTTAGGGGTCTGAGACCAGCCTAGACAACTTGGCAAGACCTCATCTCTACAATAAATCAAAAAATTAGCTGGGAGTGGTAGCACGCAACTGTAGTTCCAGCTACTTGGAAGACTGAGAGAGAAGGATCGCCTGAGCTCAGCGGTCGAGGCTGCAGTGGCCATGAGTGTGCTACTGCACTCAGGCCTGGGTGACAAAGTGAGATTCTAACTCAAAAAAATGAAATAAAATAAAATCAGTGGTAGCAAATATAATGGTGACAATGGTCTTCTTACGATAAAACAGTATTAGGCTGGGTATGGTGGCTCATGCCTGTAATTCTAGCACTTTGGGAGGTCAAGGTAGGAGGATCAGTTGAGCCCAGGAGTTTGAGACCAGCCTAGGAAACATAGAGAGAACTCATCTCTATTTAAAATAAAAATTTAAGCCTGGGCGACAGACTGGGACTCAAACTCAAAACAATAAATAAATAAAATTAAAATTAAAATTAAAAAAAGCAATACTATAGGCCCAGGCCATGCACCTAAAATCAAAACAAGAATATATGCTAGTATATGTCTGGTTTGACAATTATACTATGTCTCAAGCTTCCCTCCATGAAGATTAGGAATTATGGGATAGGGTTTACATGCCCAAATATCCTTCCTTGACTGAGATTCTAGTTGGCAGCTGTCTTTTCTCTTTCCTATTGGATTGATCTTTCATAAACTCATTTACCAGAGTAGTATCAGTTATAAAAAAAAACACAGAAAGACATAGTTTTGATCAAACTGTTGTCAAATGTATGATTAATTCTTATTAGCTAAATGAAATGACACTAAAATCAACTCTAACATTTCTTGAATACTCTTATACAATGACGCCATCAGAGTTGTCATTAAGGACTTCAGTGTTGTGCTTTTCTGCCTCCCAGTGATTATCTCCTTCCTTTTCTATTAGTCTTAAATACAGAAAGTTTTATTCCTTGTGTCCAAAGTTAACTCTTGCAACTACACCCAGGTTTCTATTGCTTCTTTTGTGATAGGATTCCATTAAATATAAATAGTTTGCCTTATAAAATGTGTTAAGTTTACTACCTTGAACTACCAGATACATTACCCAACAGTGTCAATAATCTTTTAAAATAATGTACACATATAATGATTATTATCTCTAGACTACAAACTCCTTGAGGGCAAGAACTGACTCGTAATTCTTTTGTATTAGCTAGAAGAGTGCTGAGAATGAAGAGAATGTCAAATAAATAATAAATTATTTCAAAAAATTAAATTATTAGCTCACAAATTTAATAAAAACATCAGGAGCCCACTTGTCCTATTATAATGAAATTAAAAAGTTTGTACAAGGACATACACTGAACTACTTGCATATACTCTAAACATCTGATCCAAAAGCTATCAGCTATATCTCCTGCATATATATATACATATATATATATTTTTTTTTTTTTTAAATAAAGATGTGGTGTACAATTCAGGATTAGGTATACAAACGTTGATTATGGAGGTATCCTTGTTGATGAGGTGTGCCTCTCCCTCCCCTAGTAGTTTCCCTCAACTGCCAATCCCACCCCCTCTCCTCTGAACAGTTTCTCCTGCATATTTTAAGCCTAACTATAAACTCTCAGGACAAAGTGAGTGTGGTGGCTCATGCCTGCAATTCCAGCACTTTGGGAGGTGGAGGCAAGAGGGCTGCCTGAGCTCAAGTGTTCGAGACAAGCCTGAACAACATGGTGTGACCTCGTCTCCACAATAAATAAAAAAATTGGCCAGGCACGGTGGTGTGTGCCTATAATTCCAGCTACTTGGAAGGCTGAGGAGAAAGGGTCATCTACGCCCAGCAGGTCGAGGCTACAGTGGCCATGATAGCACCACTGCATTCTAACCTGGACGATAGAGTGAGACTCTAACTCAAAAAAAAAAAAGATGCCAAAATGTTAACATAAAAATATACTTTATTTCTATGAGGAGAGCTGATGAGAGTAACGAAAGCACCACTGCCAACTAGCAAGCAACTAGTAGTAAGTATTTCATTAAGCATACTATTTGATTGCCCCATTCTTTGGTGAGATAAGAAGATACTAGTTATTAAAGACTATAGAAAAAGAAATAATATCCTTAGAGAAATAATCACAAATATAATAAAACTAAATTCTGTGATAACTTTTTATTACTAATACTGTAAAATCATTTTGTATATGACATAGTTTGTTTATTCCTTTGCCTGCATTCTAGTGGTGGGGAAGGGGTGTGAGGCAAGGGACAGACAAAACAAAGGAGAATGTAGAAAAGTAACTTCTAAATGAATGTTGTCTTCTGTCTCCCCCATCTTCCTACATGAAAGGAAAACAATGACTCTATGGCCACCACACATAGAAACTGTTGTGTGAAAAAAAATTAAGAGAAAAAATATACTCACGATCGTATCTGGGGAAGATCTGTCTCTATTTTGTGACCTGTATTTCTAAAAATCTGTATAGCTGCTTCTGCCACCTTGTCATCCTCCATTCTTAGGCACTGTAACAAGGACTCATATGTCTCTGCAGAGTGGAACGAGGTAGGATGTGTGAAAGACAGAACCTGGAGGAATAGATGTAGCTTTAGAAGCACAGACAATGGTTTCAATCCATTAACAAAGGATAATTACTTTCTGGAATAAACAAAATGTAAATTTCTACACATCTAGCTGAAAGAACAGAGGTTACATCTCCTAGCCTCCCTTGCAGTTGGTTGTGGCTAATGAGACATTATCAGATAAACACTGTGTGGCAGCTTCCAGTTACTTCCTTGGCATAGTTGATACACAGTCCTTGCCCTATTTTCTTCTTCACCTCTTAGTCTATTCTGCTACCTGAAACTCAAAACACATGGGCTGTGTCTTCTAATATTAATAATTATGACCAATTAAAAAATATATTGTACTTGGGTGAAGGAATGTTTATTCAAAATAAAAGCTCTACATATACAATAACTCAATCTTTGTGTAAAATAAACACAATGCTAACTCAGAACTTCTCTTTGCCAAGAAGATGATCTATGAGAAAATATTTTAAATGAAATCTCTCACAAAAAGTTCACTCATCAATAAAGAAGTCTTTAATGTGAACTCCCAATTATGATTACAATACATAATTATTCCCTTATTTATTATCAAATGAGCCATAACCTATCCTTAAGAAATTTACAGCAAATTAGATACATGCATACAAAGTTTACCTTCCATGAATTGGAAACCGTTCAGTTAGTAGAATATCAGGAATAAGGGCAAAAAGCAGAAAGGCAGGGAGAAGAAAGAATCAAGCAGGTAGTTTTCACTAACTTATCCAATAAACATTTACTTAATGGGTCATAAAGTGCAATGATTGCCACATCTGATGAAGTTTTGAATAATAATATTTATGTGGTTTTGGTTATTTACAGAAAATTAGAGAATTAAATTCAAAAAGTGGAATAAAAAGCAACCTATTACAGACTTTTACCTTAACGGTGCTTTTACTTTTAAAACTACTTTAAAATATAACTCAATTATTAAAAATATAATTGAAATCCTAAGATGTATCATAACAATTCTTTCAATGATATTTAGATGCTCACAATATGGTCCAATTATTCACTTTCTATCTAACCTTCCTTGCACTGGTTTGTCTCTTCTCTCATAGTTTATGTGTTGCAGTAGTCTCAATATCTCCTTGCCTTCACTTTCTTTGCTTTTACTCAACCCAATGAAAGCTCTATCCAGTTTGGCAGGTGGGCTCCTGACAGTATCTTTCTGCACCAGGAGAACACCACAATCTGGAACCAACCAAGGCAACCCTTTTTTCCAGCCCAGGGCAGTCTCCCAAGGATCCCTCAAATGTGCCTTTGATGATGCCGGGTTCACCCCTGTATTAAGTCATATCATGTCCACAAAGCCTTGAGTTACCTAGCTCTTATTAATTGCTCAATTTGCTGAATTCACCGACATCTATTATGTATACCAACTGTTCAGCAGTTCCCTAGTCAAACAGATGCTATTATACAATAATTCCTGTGGGCAGTCATACTGTCTACAAAGCAAGTTCTATGGAACGGAAAACTAGGTTCTGTGGTTCACACTGTTGCAAGCATAGCAGGCATGCAAACGATGACTAAAATAGCAAAACCAAAGTTCACTAGTCACATCATTATATAAAAACATTACTTTTATATAATCTGATTCCTACCATAAATTTTTAATCTTTTAAATATATTCCAATGAAATATGCCAGACTTTTGTATACCTTGAAGGAAATGCAAATTATGGAAAAACGCAGAGACAAAATAGTTTCAAAAATACCTTAAGAAGTTCAAGTCCTGAACGAATAGCTGTATCTGGACTTACACCCTCCTCTTCATCATCTGCTGTCCCTTCTATTGACTTATTCATCAGTTTTACTAGTGCACTATTAAAAGAAGAAAATGTAAATTAATAACACTAATAGATTAGTAACTACCCTAATTACACTGCAATAGAGCACATATAGAATAATAAGAGATAAGATTCAAAGGACATTCTAGTGGAAAAAAAGTTAAACTGTTCTCAAGTTGACAGCTGGACTTCTTTTTAGTTTCTTCTCCTAAAAAACAATGTAAAATAATAACAATTCTGCTGCAAAGTTTTAAAAAACAACTAAAAGTAAATGACACAATACTGGTAATATATTTCTGTAAGTATAAGAAATATTCATTTCCCTATAAAAAGAGATCATTTTCAGTTTTAAGACAAACAGTAATGTGGTAGTTGCTAAATGGGCAAAAGACAATTTACTCAAAACCAAATGCAAATACTAAGTGCACATGAAGAAACATTTTAATAACGGCAACTAATGTACAGAATGAGTAATTTTATTTGTAGAAACTTGTAATAAAGTAGCAATTCATTAGTATGACCATGCTATAGTTATAAACAGATTCACAAATAATAAATAACTTAATTGTTGAAAATTTCGGAATTAGTTTATCAAACATACCTACCACCACAAAATGGAACATTGCCTGGTGAAGAGAAATCAAGACTATGCAGCAACATAGTACTACTTCAAGTAAAAACAAATCTGATTTTAGGTTTTGAGACTCTATTTATTTGTCATTAAAGAAAGAAGATATTACCTTACTGTTAGAACATTAAATTATTACAGCAAACAACACAGCAAAATGTTCAAAATACAGATGCATTAAATTTTTTCCTTTCATGTTATGCATAGTTCACTCAAATTATTAATACACAGTTTTTTGGGGTTTCTTTGGGGTTTTTTTTAATTCCAGTCTGAAACTATAGGCTCAAGCAATCCTCTCACCATAGCCTCCCAAAATGCTGGAATCACAGGTGTGAGCCTCCACACCTGGTCAATAAAAAGAAATTTTATAGTACAAAATATGTGTAGGATATAGAGGTTGAAATTTTTTTCACTTTTCTTCAACTGAAAATTGTAATTATCCATAATAATAGGGTCCATACTGATGTTTTGATACATATAATGTATAGTGGTTAGCTCAGGGAAATTTGCACATTCATCCCCTCAAACATGTATCATTTCTCTTGTGGGGAACGTTCAACATTCACCTTCTTTGGCTATTTGAAATGATACATTGTTGCTAACTATGGAAGTGCTATGGTAGTGGTATAGAACATGAGGACTTAACTCCTTCTGTCTAGATGTGATTTTGAATCCTTTAGCAAATCTCTCCCTATCCCTCCATTCCCAGCCTCTGGTATCCTCTATTCTACTGTTTACTTGAGACCAATGATTATCTTCCACGTGAGTAAGAACATGTTTAACTTTCTGTTCCTGGCTCATTTCACTTAACATAATGTACTTTGGTTCCATCCATGGAAGTAACAGGAATTCATACTCTTTAATGGCTGCATAGTATTTCATTGTGTATCTGCACTATATTTTTTCTTTCTTTTTTTTTTTTGAGTTGGAGTCTCATTCCATCGCCCAGGCTGGAATGCAGTAGCACGTTCACAGCCATCCAAGCATCCACCTGCTGGGCTGCAGCAATCTTCTGACTCAGCCTTCCAAGTAGCTGGAACTACAAGCGCATGCCATCATGCCTGGCTTATTTTTTGATTCACTCTAGAGATGAGGTCTCACCAAGTTGCCCAGTTTGGTCTCGAACCCATGGGCTCAGGAAATCCTCTCACCTCGGCCTACCAAAGTGCTGGAATTTTAGGCATGAGCCACCATATCTAGTCTTTTTTTTCTTTTGAGTCAGAGTCTCACTCTGTTGCCCAGGCTGGAGTGCAGTGGCATGTTCACAGCCACCACAGCCTCCATCCGCTGGGCTCAGGTGACCTTTCTGCCTCAGCCTTCCAAGAAGCTGTAACTACACGTGCACACCAACACACCTGTCTAATTTTTTGATTTATTGTGGAGATGAGGTCTCACCAAGATGCCCAGGCTAGTCTTGAACCCCTGGGCTCAGACAACCCCCTCACCTCGATACGTCGAAATCCCACTCTCCCAAAGTGCTGGGATTACAGGCTTGAATCACCACGCAGCCCATTTCCTTTATCCACTCATTCGCACATGCACTCAAGTTGATCCCGTGCCTTGGCTACTGCGACTAATACTGCAATAATGGATGCAGATGTCCCTCTGAAATACTGATGTTCTTTCTTTTGGAAGTACACCAGTAGTGAGACAAGTTGGATCACATGGTGGTTCCATTTTTACTTTTTGGAGGAACCTCTATTCTGTTCTCCATAATGTTAAAATTTACAGACGTTGAGATTTAAACTAATTTTAGTACTTTCATTTCCCCTTTTACATCACAAGAATGATTTTTAAATTCATCGATATCTTTAGTTAATATAACTTTATTTTAAAAAATACATTGATGTGTGTATAAACATCAGCTTGAAGAAGAGTTCATATACAATACACCTACTTAAAAAGTACAATTTAATGCTTTTTAGTATATTCACAGGGATGTACAATCGCTGCCACAAACTAACTGCAGAACATTCCCTCGCCATCCTATGTCAGAATCCCCACCCGTCAGCATCACTCCCCATTCACCTGTACTCCTTACAGCCCTAGGTATTTACTAATCTATTTTTTGTGTCTAAACATTTGCTTATTCTGAAAATTTTATACGAACAGAATCATACAATATGTAGTCTTTTGACTGACTCTATTAACTTAGTATGTTTTCAAGGTTCATCCATGTTGTAGCATGTATTAATACTTTTTTTTTTTTTTGAGGTGGGGTCTCATTCTGTTTCCCAGAATGGAGTGCAATGGCCTGATCATGGCTCACTGCTGCCTCTACCAGGGCTCAGATGAGTCTTCCACATCAGCCTCCTGAGCAACTAGGACTACAGGTGCACATCACCATATCCGGTTAATTTTTTTTTTAACATTTTGTAGAAATGGGATCTCACTATGTTGTCTAGACTGGTCTCAAATTCCTAGACTCAAGCAATCCTCCTGCCTCAGCCTCCCACAATGCTGAATGAGCCACCATGGCAGCCCAGTACATCATTCTTTAAAGTTTTCAAATAATGCTCTAAATCTACGGATATAAGAAAACTTATTTATTCATCAGTTTATAAATGTTTAGGTTATTTGCTTTTGGGGGGATCTTATGAATAATGTTGCTATAAGCATGTAAGTACAGATTTTATATGAAAACATATTTTAATTTCTCTTGAGTATATACTTAGGAGTGGAACTACTGGGTCATATGGTAGCTACATATGACCATTTGAGAAACTGCCATACTCTTTTCCAAAGCAGCTCCACCACTTCAAATTCCTACCAGCAATATAGGAAGGTTCCAATGTTTCTGTGTTCTCACAACCATGTCTGTTTTGTATTACAGCCATCCCATCGGGTGTGAACTGGTATCTCACTAAGGAGGTACACACATCTACAATAATCCCAGTCTACGTGTTCCTTTTTCTCGTATTCCAACCGTTACAGATCCTTACCATGCTTATGTACATCTTACTCCCTCCAATGAGTTAAACCTCACCTTTAACAAAAAGGGGAATCATGAGCCGGGCTCGGTGGCTCAGCCTGTAATCCCACTTTGGGAGGCTGAGGTGAGTGGACTGCCTGAGTCCGGGAGTTGGAGATCAGCCTGGGCAACTTGGAGAGACCTCATCTCTACAATAAATCAAAAAATTATCAGGGTGTGGTGACATGCCTGTACCCTCAGCAACTTGGAAGGCTGAGGCAGAAGGATTGCCTGAGCCCAGCAGGTCGAGGTTGCTGTGGCTGTGAGCGTGCCACTGCACTCCAGTCTGGGCAACAGAGTGAGACTCTGACTCAAAACAAATACAAAAAGAAACAAAACTTATTCCCTTTTGTCTATCTCATGTTCTCCATTTTACAGCTGTGTACACTGATTATCCACATGTCAGTTCATCTGACAAAGGAGAGTTCAGAAGTGTGACCAGGCTACTTAGCCCTTTGGATTCCCTTCTGAGGGTGGCCAGGTAACACAATGCTCAGTTAATCCTCAATCATTTTCTCTGTATACCATGATATAGACATTGGGAAGGACTGTCCTACTCCTTTCTGAATCCATGAGAATCTGAAGTCCCTACAGAAACGGTTGAGAAGATTGTAATCCCCCCACCCTTGCCCCCATATTCCTAATCCAGTGAATGCTTCTTAGTACTTATTTGGCAACTGGAGAACACCTGACCCTCCCAGATTTTACTCCTGCTTTGCCTTCTGTGATATCACTCTTTTCTGATTTTGTGATCTTGACATGTTACCTCAAAACAATATTTTAAAACTTAACTTTAACTTATCTTCTGCCAGCTCCTTAATTTCTGATTTCCCTCACAATAGGTCAGTAGGGTGACTACTGTTCACAATAATCTACTGTATATTTCAAAACTGCTAAAAGAGAATAATTACAATGTTTCTAGCATAAAAATAAATGTTTAAGGCGATGTATGCTACCTGTTTCACCTTTACAAATTATACAAATATATTCAATTATAACACGTACCCTGAAAAAATATGTGTCAATAACGTATCCATTTTAAAAAAGGATAGTCAACACGTTATTGTTATGAATTGTGCCCATCCACTCCCAACTATTCACATGAATTCTATTCCCCAGTATGTCAAGAGTATGACTCAACTTGAAAACAGGGCATTTAGAGAGCTGATTAAAGTAAAATGAGGTCAAGTTGCTGGGCCCACATGAGGTCAAGTGGGTGGACTGTTGTTCTTGTAAGAGCGGGAGATCATGACACACACACACACACAGCAAGCACACAGAGAAAAAAACCACCATGCCTGGCTACTTTTTCTCTTTGTTGTAGAGATGAGGCCTCACTATGTTGCCCAAACTGGTCTCAAACTCCTGGCTCAAGCATTCATCCTGTGGCAGCCTCTCAAAGTGCTGGAATTACAGGTGTGAGCCTAAGTGCCTGGCTTATATAAATACACATAAGATAAAAATAAATACAAGAATCTTTTGAGAAGAAAATATGTCAAGTAAAGGCAAAGATCATAAAATCAGGACTTTCCATTTGAATGATGCATGCTAACGTCACCAAAAAGACACAGAGAATGATTTAAGGTCTTTTTGGAGGCCCAGAATATTGTTTTCTTTTTGAGGAGACAGAGTCTCACTCTGTGGCCCAGGCTAGAACATAGTGGTGTGACCATAGCTCAATGCTATGCGAGCCCTGGGCTCAAGGGCTCTTCCTATATAGCCTCCCATGTAGCTGGGAAGACAAGCATGTACGACCACACCCAGTTAATTTCTTTAAACTTTTTTTTTTTTTAAATTTAGGGATGGGGTCTTGCTATATTGCCCAGGTTGGACTTGAATTCCTGGCCACAAGTGTGTCTCCCTCCTTTGGCCTCCCACAGTGCTGAGATTAGAGGAGTGAGCCACTGCATTCAGCATTAGAAATTAAATTTACAACACTATAGTTTCAGACTATAATGTAATTTTGAGTGAATATATTTCCTGTCTTACCTTATGGCTTCTGAATCAATGTGCACAGGTGCAATTCTTTCCAACAGAAATTTGACCATCTCTAGAAAAGGATTTGTTGGCTGCTTAGGATTTGCAAGTTTCCGGGCTATTTCTCTCTATAGAAAGAAAAAAGTTTTAACATAAATATAATTTGCTTCATGTTTTTCAAAATAAAAATGATTTCAGGCAAACAAAGTATTAAAAGATTTAAAACCAGGAGAAGTAGAAAAGAAACTGCTGCTTCAGACTCTACTAAACTGGGACAGTAAAGAAAAGGAGTGGATGTGGTTTCTGAGTGAACATATTTCTCCTATGAAATGACTGTCTAGTGCAACACCCTTCTAAATACTCTACTTCTGAATAAAATGAAAACAAACAATTTACACTTTTATAGGAATGTTTTATTGGTTGTTATTTTATGCTCTTTTGACAGAATACCGTGTTCTGTTGGCAGTTAATTTCTTATTTTGGAAGGAGGAATCAGGCCAGGGTGTGGTGGCTCAAGTCTGTAATCCCAGCACATTGGGAGGCCGAAGCGAGAGGATTGCCTGAGTTCAGGGGTTTGAGATCAGCCTGGGCAATTGGTGAGACCTCATCTCTACAATAAATAAAAAAATAAGCCAGGAGTGGTAGGATGCACCTGTAGTTCCAGCTACTTGGAAGGCTGAAACAAAGGATTGCCGAAGTCTAGCAGGCCAAGGCTGCGATGGCCGTGAATGTGCCACTGCACTCCAGCCTGAGGAACAGAGTGAGACTCCAACTCAAAAATAAATAAATGGATAATTGAAATAAAGCACAAAAATATTTGTAGGTTTTTCACTTCTGGAAGAAGCTAGTTGAGGGACAAATGGAAACCATGTATTCCTCTAGAATTGTATTTATAATAAAATCACTGAAAGCTGCTAGGTGGACTCCAAGTAGAAGTAATTGTCTTGCCAGGCATGGTGGCTGATGCCTGCAATCCCAGTATTTGGGAAGTGGAGACGAGAGGATTGCCTGAGCCTACAGGTTCAAGATCAGCCTGGGCAACATGGCAAGACTTTGTCTCTATAAAAAATCAAAACATTAGCTGGGCATGGTAGCATGAGCCTGTAATTCCAGCTACTAGAGAGGCTAAAGTGGAAGGATCTACTAAGCCCAGCAGGTCGAGGCTTCGGTGGCCATGAGCATGCCACTGCAGTCCAGCCTGGGCGACAGAGTGAGACTCTGACTCGGAATAAAAAAGTATTTTTTTATATCAGTATTATATCAAATATCTCCTATGAAAAAAGATGTTCTTGCTGAAAATCTCTAAAGAAGATGAGAAATGAGTAATTACAGAGACTGGCTCTTCCAAAGATAAGGTTAAATTTACAATGTGTAGGACACAAGGGCAAGAAATTTGGATTAAGAACAAGTTTTTAATCAAATACTTAGGATAAGTAAATTTGAATCTTAGCTGAGGAGATAATGCCATTAAATGTGCCTTCCAAACTACAAAGCAATTAACAAATGATAATCACTCTCTATATAAGCTTTACTCATAAAAAACCAGTAATTTAATATTATATGTTCAGGAGGACAAAGGAGAAAGGGTGAAAATTATACCCTCTGTGACATATTGACAAATTATAAAGGTCATATTAAATTAGATATCATCCATATGTGTTAGTAGAGTGTAAATCCAAAGGATTGAGATACTGAAGAAAATTTTTTAGACATTAGGAGATGCCTGATTTATTAAGTAAGGTGTAATTAACTGAGCAAGATTTTAGTAGTTGAGAAAAGAGTAATTTTCAGTGCTTAATCATTACATACTTTGCCCTAAGCCACAGGTTCATATTTTAAATCTAAATTTAAAAGCTGTCCTATCATATGAAATTAATCTTTTTTTGGTGAACTATCTCTAAAAGAGGATTTTCTTTCTTCTAGTACAAAATTAGTTTCCTTTACCTAAGAAAAATATATCAAAGGTTGTCTAACAACAATATGACTATTAGAAAATTGTTAGGCAAACTATGTAACCAGTACCTTGGAAAATGTCACTAATAAATAGAAAAACTAGGCATTGGGAAAGACAATTATGGTAGCTCATGTGAATAAGCTTAGAAGAAATAAAAAACCTATGGGGAAGAGAAGAATGCAAAATTATTTAAATGCAGTAACAGAATTATAAAAAATACATCTATGTATATAAATAATACTAAACAGTTCTTTTAAAACTGATACTTTTGTATTCCCATCTAACAATCTTGCATTTAGCTAATCCCTCTTAACAATACTTTATGTAGCCAACCTAGGTCAGTTGTCAGAAAGAAATTAAACAAAAATAAAGAAGCAAAAAAAGGAGCTGGGTATGAGTGTGGTGGTGCATGTCTGTAGTGCCAGCTACTCAGGATGCTGAGGCGGGAGGACTGCTTGCACCCAGGAGTTCCAGGTTGCACTCCAGCCTGTGCAACAGAGCAAGATCCTGATGCTAAAAATGAGAGTTACTTCTGTATCTCTGACAATGCTTTGGAAACATCTGATGAAAATACGAGCTATCACTACAGATTAATACTACTATTGAAATACATAGTTGAGCATACTAAGCACACTTAAGGAATATCAGAGAGGTAAATAGGCTTTATTTTCAATGAGCTTACAAATTATTAACTATTATAAAAATAAAAAAATCTTAGAACATTGTATCTATATATCCCCCTTTTCTGTTTGCACATCTTTTCTTTAGCAATGAAAAAATGTATTCATTTTTTTAAAAGTGTGTTTTTTGTTTGAGTTGAAGTTTCACTGTCACCCAGGCTGGAGGGCAGTGGCATGCTCCCAGCCACCGCAGCCTCGATCTGCTGGGATCAGGCAATCCTTCCACCTTAGCCTTCCAAGTAGCTGGGAGGCCACCATGCCTGGCTAATTTTTTTATTTATTGTAGAGATGAGGTCTCGCCAAGTTGCCCACGCTGGTCTGGAACCCGCAGGCTCAGGCAATCCTCTCACCTCGGGTCTCCCAAAATGCTGGAATTATAGGCGTGAGCCACCGCGCCCGGTCTAAAAGTATTTTTTCAAGTTACAGTAATCCCTGTCGTATACTGTTTATCTTCATGGTGAACCAAAGTAAATCCTAAGGAGTCCAGGCACAGTGTCTCTCGCCTGTAATCCCAGCACTTTGGGAGGTTGAGGCAGGAGGACTGTTATGTGTCCAAAAGATCGAGACCAGCCTGGCGACATGCCAAGTCTTCATCTCCATAAAAAAAATTAGACGGTGTGGTGGCACACACGTTTAGTACCAGTTACTTGGGAGGCTGAGGCGGATGGATTGCCTAGGAGGTCAAGGTTATTGTGAACCATGATTCTGCCACTACGCTCCAGCCTGGGTAGCAGAGTGAGTCTCTGACTCAAAATAATACTAATAAATCCTAAGGGAATGTGACGTTATCACTATTTTTGCAGGTGGAATCAGTAAACTAGGTGAGGCTATAGCAGTTTCTCACAAGAAGCAATTTCCAAATGTTTAACTTTCACATAATAGATCTGCATCATTCTCACTGATTAAAAAAAGACTAAAAAAAAAAACAGAAAACATTCTATGATTGTTACAAAATAGCATAATTTGGTATTTCTCTTCCCTTTCCTTCATGTATTCTCTACCTCCTCCATGTGATATAACTGAAAATATACAGAAAACCAGGCCTGAATCTCGACTCCTGAACCCAACTGGTAAGAGGCTATCTTCTCCTACTCCTAAAACGTATCTCCTCTGATCGATATTTAATCAACCAACTGAACAACACAGAAGTCATGCTTGACAGAGGGGTGTAACATCAACTCATTCTTTAAGACTCAACTCAGAAGTCACTAATTCCAAATCCAGCATTTCCCTGACTGATTTCCCACCCTGCCTGGAATGAGTGATGCTCCTTTGTGTTACAAAAGACACATGAATCTACAGAACACGTACCACACGGAATTCTCCTCGGGCATATCTGTTTGCCTCTGTTGCCTATTCTGCAATCTCCGTGGGGAATCGTGTCAAGCAATTTACTAAATTATGTGGTGGATTTTAACACATAAGCTTGATCCAAGAAACAAAATAACATTTGAACTTCTGAAGATACAGTGCATACCCAGATAACTCTGCACAGAAGGGTTTTTAAAAATACGATCCATGAACTACTCATTTACAATCACACTGGGACTTAGTTACAAGAGGGAGAGATGGCAGGGCTCGGTGGCTCAGCCTGTAATCCTGCGGGTTCTAGACCAGCCTGGGCAACTTGGCGAGAACTTGTCCCCACAATAAACAAAAAAACTAGGTGGGCGTGGTAGTGTGCGCCTGTAGTTCCAGCTACTTGGAAGGCTGAGGCAGAAGGATTGCCAGAGCCCAGCAGGTTGATGATGGGGTGGCCCTGAGTATGCCACTGCACTCTAGCCTGGGCAACAGAGTGAGACTTCAACTCAAAAAAAAAGTTGGGGGGAGATTCATGGTCCCCCTTTACACATACTTAGAGGACTCCTACTGTTTGTCGTGTATGTGTAAGACCATAAGAATTACCATTTCTTTAGTTCCTTTTTGCTTGAATCAGAATCTTGCTCTGTTACCCAGGTTGGAGTGCAGTAGCACGATCAAGGGTAACTGCAGCCTTTAACTCTAGGCCTCAAGCGATCCTTCCCACCTTGGCCTCCCTAAGTGTTGAGATTACAGGCATGAGTCACTGTGCTCGGCCAAGAAAGATCATTTCTTTAAATCTTATACGATAGTAGAGGTAGGCCTTGTATTAGGCCATATATAGCATTCCATTTTACTTTATCCTTTTGAAAATCCGATAAGGTTGACAATATTTATAGATAGAGAAACACTGAGTAACTTACCAATGGTCACATTGGTAGTAAATGGTACAACTAATATTCAAACGTAGGACTGGCTCATTAAAAACAAGCTTCTTGGAAAAATCTTAAAATGTGGGAACTATCGTCACAGAAATGCAATTGAGCAAGCACAGCTGAAGCTGGAGTAAATACGTGGTCCCTCTGGAACTACAGTGTGGAAAACAAAGACTGAAGTCGAAGGGAATACAAATCCATGTCTCACATGTGTAAACCTACTGCTTACCCTCCTTCCCTATAGCACCCCTCCACACACACACATTAATTCCCAGTATATGTTTATTGATATTCCTTCCTCAAAGAATTTTTCTAAAAATTTTCAAGAATGGAATGTGAAAAAAGGAGGAGGAAAATATTATACCTCCAAGCCTACTAACTCTGTTACCAATTGTTATTCACCTCTTGAGAAGGGAGTGTGATTCTTCTTAGAAAAAATGAGGTAGTGGTAAATACACATTAGGGAACAGAGAAAGAATTCCAAAAGACGGAAGGAAAGCTACATAGATTGATAAAACTAAATTTTATGATTGTATACATTTTCTTTCTTCTTCTATATCAGAATGAAAATATTAGGAGAACTCTAATGAGGATATTAGAGGAAATACGTAAGTAATTTTCAGGAGCCCGTGGAGGAAAGGAAAAAGTGCTACAAATACTCTGGAAAATGGCCAAGAACTTTTTCTAACAGTGGTTGATTTGCTGAGTGTTTCAAGGGTATTGTAAATTCTACTTTAAATATAAGAACATAGTTAAATAACATACTCAAGTCACACAATGCTAATATAAGAGCCAGGAAAGAAAGTATCATGACCCATGCTCTTTGTAGTAAAAGTACATTCTTCATCTATAATGTCCTGATTTTAAAATCAAGAGCACTGACTGGCTGTTGCATTCATGCTGTGATATTTTGTTTATAAACATTTGTTTTGTATATACTTTTTATATTTGGAAACTCTAGGCATTTCAAATCTGACAAATAGTAGGGACTCATGTTATTGCCATTTTTTTCAAAATCACACATTCAATTTGTTTTTTGTCAGGCCAAAAGTCCCATTTAATTGCTTTTTTTTTGAATTGGAGTCTCACTCTGTCACCCAGACTGGAGTGCAGTGGCCACTCCCAGCCACCGCAGCCTGGACCTGCTGGGCTCCGGCGATCCTTCCGCCTCAGCCTTCCAAGTAGCTGGAACTACAAGGCGCGCAATACCACACCCGGCTAATTTTTTGATTTATAGATGAGGTCTCGCCAAGTTGCCTGGGTCTCAAACCCGCGGGCTCAGGCAATCCACTCACCTCAGCCTCCCAAAGTGCGGGATTATAGGCTGAGCCACCGAGTCTGGCTTAATTGCTTTTTTTCCTAGGTCTGTATTTCTTTAGCAGTACTTGGTTTATTCTCAGAAGAAAAATTTAATGTACAAAAAGATCACTTTTGCATGCCTATATTTCCAGTTACTTGCAAGGCTGAGGTGGAAGGATCACCTGAGCCCAGCAGGTCAAGGTTGTGGTGGCCAAGAGTGTGCCACTACACTCCAGCCTGGGCAACAGAGTGAGACTCCAACTCAAAGAAAGAACAACAAAAAAAGAAAGTTCACTTTCAAAGATGTGTAAGCTTTAAGTCCTGGCCAGGCACTGTAGCTCATGTCTGGAATCCCAGCACTTTGAGAGGCCAAGGCAAGGGGATTGCCTAAGCCCACAGGTTTGATACCAGCTCAGGCAAATTGGCGAGACCTTGACTCTACAATAAATAAAAAAAGATTAGCTGGGTGTGGTACTTCTGGCTATTTGGAAGGGCAAGATGGAAGGACTGCCAGAGCCCAGCAGGTCGACACTGCGGTGGCTGTGAGCGTGCCACTGCCCTCCAACCTGGGCGACAGAGTGAGACTCCAACTCAAAAAGAGAAAAAAAACCAAAACAAATATAATCCTAAGTATTTCAGAGCTCACAATATTGATAAATTCACACAAAACACTGCATCTAAAACAGGCTTTAATGAAAAATTAATTCCTGTAAGTAAAGCTAGGGGATCAAGCATCAAGTATAATTTACTAACCACACAAACATCTGCCTGTTTACAGGAACAGGTTGGGCTAATTAATAACTCCAACTGAGAACGCAGTTTCTCATCATCACCGAGAACCTGGTTAAATTTCTTCACAAAATCTTGTGCTTTCCCAGGGTCAGGCAAATTCTCTATAAAATTAAAAGAGAATCAATATTAGAAGAAGAAAACTATGAAACTAAAAGGAAGTATCTTAAAAATACTGCTCAGGTTTTAAAAGAAAATCAGCTAAGCGCTTCTAAGAAATAAAACAAAGAATCATTTTCTTTTACTCAGCAGTAATCTGACAGTTAACTAATTTGTCTATACTGGTGTTTCTTATGTGCTTACGCAGCAATAAATACACTCACTTGCGATGGTCATGAGTTTTCCAAACATAGCCGAGCAGTTAGCCTCTGACTGAAATTTAAAACAGACAGAAAAGAACAAGTCACACGTGTTCTGTAACAAAAATCAATCTCATTATTTTATGTTTTTCATCAAGTTAGAAGAAAACTCATCAAAATCGACCAAAAGGAAAATGGATTACCACGCATACAAAGTTGGTACCAAAGAACTGGAGCAGCAACAATCACCAAGTTAAGACAAATAGGAGGAAAGGATATGTTTGCAACAAGGAATTAAAAAATTAAAAGTGTGTAACTTTCATATGAAAGTTATTTTGTCACAAGATTGAAAAGATACATGAAGCAATCAACATATATAAAATCATTATAATAAAATTACTGTGAAACCACGTGCTACAGAAAGTTAACAGAAAATATGAAGAGTAGAAAATTGTTCTACTTCTGAGTAGAGTTCTATTAGCTATTTTGTAGCCCACTGCCTTAAATATTTTCAGAATGAACGCCCCTCTAAAAAGTACTCCTCTTTCTCCATCATATAAAACATTACTTTAGTATTAGTTTTAACTTATATTAAATTTGAATAATTTGGTTCAGAACTCAATAAATTATTACCCTATGGGCCATCTGTTTTCCTTGATAAAGTTTTGTTAGAACACAGTCATGCCCATTAAATTATGTATTGTCTACAATTGAATATCTGACCAGAGATTATATGGCTTACAATCTAAATTTTTATTATTTGCTGATTTATAAAAAAAAGTTTGCAAGCCCCTAGGCTAGCCATCCATGGACCTTTGAGGTGTCTGCATACAGGTCCATGGTTAAGAACACCTATTCGGCCAGGCACTGTCGGTGGCTCATGCCTATAATCCCAGCACTTTGGGAGGCCAAGGTGAGGATTGCCTGAGCCCACGGGTTTGGGATCAACCTGGGCAACTTGGCGAGATCTCATCTCTACAATAAATGAAAGAATTAGCCGGGCATGATGGCGCTTGCCTATAGTTCCAGCTACTTGGAAGGCTGAGGCTGCGGTGGTTCTGAGCATGCCACTGCACAGCAGCCTTAGTAAGACTACGATTCATATATTAAAAAAAAAAAAAAAAAAAAAAAACACCTATTCTGGTGAATACACTTATTTGTATTACAGAGAATTCAAGTTTTCCCCCATATTACAAAAAAAAAAAAAAGACAGCTTATCTTTCTTAATTTGAAATTGGCACACCTAAAGAATTTATAGGCCGGGCTCAGTGGCTCAGCCTGTAATTCCAGCACTTTGGGAGGCCAAGGCGAGCGGAATGCCTAAGCCCGCAGGTTCGAGACCTGCCGGGCAACTTGGCAAGACCTCGTCGCCACAATAAATCAAACATTAGCTGGATGTCATAGTGTGCCTTAGTTCCGGCATCTTGGAAAGTTGAGGTGGAAAGATTGCTGAAGCCCCAGCAGGTTGATGCTGGGGTGCTACTACACTCCAGCCTGGGCGACGGAGTGAGACTCCAACTCAAAAAAAAACCAAAACAAAAAAACAAAAAAAAAGAATTCATAATTTATACCTGACTCTACAATGAAGGACCATGAATCATTCATTAAAAACAAACTGACTCCTAATTTTTTCTTGAAATTTAATTCTAATTGATAAACTGTATAAACTCTTAGTATCTAAAAACTTGCTAAACTAGAAGACATGGTTTCTTTGCTCATGCTGGAAAATAAGAGTTTATAATATTCGCTTTAAATGAAAATTGAGCTCAGACAACTACAGAAATGTTTTACTGACGTTTGGAAAACAAAATATCTGAGATTTTTTAATATGCTTCATTAAATAGAACTACAGATATCTGAGTGGCTGTAATAAACTATATACAAATCATGAACCTACTGTGGGCTGCTTGTGCAAATCCAACAGTTCGCGTACATGACTCCGAAGCATGTTCTGACACTTCCACATTTCATTGAGAGCTCTGGAAATAATGTTTTGAATTATGACAAAATACATTGTGTAATAACATCGCAAACTATTCAACATTACAGCTTTTCTCATTTCACAGTATATATATAACATTCTTCTTTTACATCAACCTAAAATTTTAAGCACCAGGGAATTTATTTATTAGAATTTCAGAAAGCTTAGTATAAATGGCAAATATAAGGCTTCTTACGTGAGATAATGTTTGAGAAGTTTTGAAGAGTAAGTAATAAAGAGATTGGAAGATGTTCTAAACTGAGATAGCCAGAGAGTTCTGGTACATGGAAAGACAAAATGTCACCCAAGTGCATACCACGTAATAGAAAACTGAAAAGCAAGTATATACTTGGGGCACAGGGTGTTACTGGAGAGCAGAAAGAAGCTGGAGCATGCCATACTCAAAGGTTAGACCATGAAGGCATTCTCATGCCAGGTTAAGGAATATTCGCGAAAGGCTATAGACTATTTTTAAAAAAGAAACGTCTAAGAAATGACGTATATTCAAGATGCCAAATTTAAATTGACTATGTTTATTCTATACTCTTCTTTCCCTCATGAATGCAGATTTTCTTCTCTCATAAATTCTGTATTTCCCGGTGCCAGATATCATGAAATATATAAAACTATAAAAAACTTAAGCCAGAAGTAGCATCGGTAATCATTTGTAAAGCTTTTAAAAATGCTGGCTAATACATCCTGTTAGGATGTGCCAAGGATACACCATTACCACAGTGGAATTTTCACATAGCCTTACTCTCAGAATGAGGTAACATGCAAAGGAGTCAAGCTGAGACCACAATCTGCAAAATAACTAGTCTGTGCCATACTCTTCCAAAAAATTCAAAGTCAAAAAGAACAAAAAAGGTTCGTGACCCGCCTGGGCAACTTGGCGAGACCTCACCTCTACAATAAATCAAAAAATTAGCCGGGCGTGGTAGCGCACGCCTGTAGTTCCAGCTATTTGGAAGGCTGAGGCGGAAGGATCGTCGGAGCCCAGCAGGTCAAGGCTGCAGTGGCCAGGAGCGGTCACTGCCCTCCAGCCTGGACGACAGAGTGAGACTCCGACTCAAAAAAAAAAAAGAACAAAAAAGACTAAGAAATGGCCCAACATTAAGAAACTAGAGACAAGACAAGTAAACGTGCAATGTGTATTCTAGACTGAGCAACAAGTTACCCATAAACATTACATGAATATAAATGTGATTTTCACCACTAAACAGCACACTTAAAAATGGTAAATTATGTATGTATATTTTACTTCAACAAAAAGAAATTTTAAAAGAACACTGTATAACAATTGAGATTTGAATATACATTATATTAGACAATAAAACTGTATCAATGTTAAATTTCTTGATTTTGATAAGAATACTCGGCTTATTTAAGAGAATAACATTGTTCTTAATAAACCAACACTGAAATATTTGCAGGTAAAGGAATTGGCATGCCAGGAACTTCATAGGTCAGAAAATATCGAAAGCAATAAAGAAGGGACAAATGGTAAACAGTCAAAAAGATGACCGGGGTCAAGGGGATGTCACAGTACATTGTATTATTCCTGAAACTTTTCCGTATATTTGAAATTATACAAACATTAAAGTTTTACATTCATAAGATACAGTTAAAATCTTAACTCAAAAGATTTAGAATTCTTAATGATTTGGACTCATTTACTTTGTGCTTTTAATTGACAAATAAAAACTATATATATTTATGGTATAAAACGAGATATTATGTATACATTGTAACATTTACCTTTTTAAAACCCTAGTTAAGTGGAGTGAGCACACGTTAAGGCTGGCCAGCGACACTTTACTCATGCCAGTCATCTGAGCAAAATCATTAATATACCCTCTTTCAGTCTCAAAAGTTCCCAGTTGGAGAATCAATCATGGAGTCATCCTTCATAGAGATGATGTGGATTTGTTCTCCTGACAAAGAATAACTACTCAGTTCTTAGGCTTAGTACTTAGTCAGGAAAGGTAATCAGTAGTTTAATTTAGACCCATCACAGATATTTTATGTGGTGACATATTTCAATACCTGAAGCCATATTACTAACCCAGTTGCCAATTATGCCTATGTATATGGGAACAGTTTTGCTGTTAACTAACCTGAATTTCAATCAAAATATTTTCAATCATAATAAATATCTACCTGAAGTTCTTGATTCATAACAGAAGCAACAATCCCATCAACAATATGAAATAATTTTATAACATCTCCAAGAAATACACCAGTCATTTAAAAAGTAACTTACTTTACAGCATTTGGATCCAAACTAGCATATAAATAATACAAGCATTTCATTCTCTCTTCTGTTTCCAGGTTGTGGGGTACAAGATACTGAGCAAAGATTTTCTCTACCAACAGTCTATGAAACAACAACAACAAAAAAGCCCAAGTAACACAATTATTCTATGTTCTAAAAGCAAAAACCATTTGATAATTTTACCATCTGTGCACAGATACCACACCAGTGATGACAGTTATATACGCATGAACAATGGAAATATCAGTATATAAACAGTTTGTTTCATTGTAAAACATTCAGTACAGCTGTTTAAAATTTAGAAACTCAGTTTCTATTTGTGGCTCTACTTTACAAATTGTCATTATGCAACATTTGTTCTAGAAGGCTAACTCGTATTCCTAAACACGAGGTGATAAGCTTCAGCAGTCCAGAGCTACAGCGAATTTGTTTACCTGTCACATAAAGCTATGAACCTAGGTATAGTTAATTCTCCAGAAATACATTGATTTCCTCGAATTATAGTTAAGCCCTTTACCCACATTGTCATGTAGTAAAAGCAGGGAATGTCCCTTCATAGTATTTCTGAAATTTTAAGTTTTTCCTATGAACATTTGATCTTTCTTTTCTTGACAGGCCAAATTCCTTACCAATACTGGAATATCGTTCTTGTTAAGATTATATCTATTATTCAATATCACTGGAATAAGAAAACACAGGGTCTTTATATTAACCAATAAAATACATATCTCCAGTGATATCCAAGTACCCAGTCTAATTCAGTAAAACACTATAATACATTTTGAAAAACCAAGTATCATTAGTATGAGCCAATACAGTATTATGAGTAACATTCAGAAAAATGAAAGCAACTTAGTAATCTCTCTATTGGCAGCTATGGTGTTGCAAAAAGGAAAACAGTTATTGAATAGTGCACTAATGCCAGGCTTTGGGCTAAGGTGCGTTACGGTCATTATTTTATTTAATCCAAACCTAACAATTAAGGAGGAAAAGAATTAATATTCTTCCTTTTTTAAAAAAACTGAGGTGCACAAGTAGTTACATTACTGGTGCAACAGCACACATCTAGTAAGAGTCAGCGTGAACATTTGGTTTCAAAGTCCATGCCTATTTCACTTTTTTTTTTTTCAATTGGAGTCTCACTCTGTCGCCCAGGCTGGTACAGTGGCATGCTCATGGCCACCCCAGCCTCGACCTGCTGGGCTCAGGAGATCCTTCTGCCTCATCCTTCCAAGTAGCTGGAACTACAGGCACGCACCACCATGCCCGACTGATTTTTTGATTTATTGTAGAGATGAGGTCTCAGTAAGTCTGAGCTCAGAGAATCCTCTTGCCTCCGCCTCCCAAAGTGATGGGATTACAGGTGTGAGACACCATGTCCAGTCTATTTCACTCTTATTAGGCTACCTTATACCCTTAGACAGATAAGCACAGTATGTGCAAATAAATAGAACATTACTTCTAAACTTATAAATAAGTTATTAGAATATCAGACAAATACATTTTTCAACAAGAAAGCACCATGCCCAGTCAATATCACCCTTATTAGGCCACCTTATACTCTTAAATAGATAAGCAGAGTATGTACAAATAAATAGAAAGTTACTTCTAAACTTACAAATAAGTTATTAGAATATCAAACAAATACATTTTTAAACATGAAAAGCAGTTTTACATTCATTGATTTGACCAGCGTACTGAACTCACTTGTCATCAATGCTGTTCTGATAATAAATATGCAGAAGTTTATCCTTTATCCAGCTGACTTTCTCTGCAGCTTCTTTTCCTGCTTCACCATGAAGACAGTATTTCTTATAAAGCTGAGCCAGACCCATCATAGCTTCTTTTCTTACTCGCCACTGAAAAGTATAAAATGTATCAGATGAATAAGATACCAAAACTTTATACAATAATCTACAAAAACTGCTCTGCTTTCCCGGGTTGCACAGTCTTATATGTACATATATAAATTAGCAGACTATATCATTCCATAACTTTACCAAATTGCTTTACCAACAATTTTAAATCTGTTTCAATTTAGAAGCTAGACTAACTTAGAAATTTTTCAATGCATTTACTGCTAAATAATCTAACATTTAAAAAAAAATTTTTAAATATGGGGTCTTGCTATGTTGTGCAGTCTGGCCTCCAACTCCAGGGCTGAAGTGATCCTCCTATCTCACCTCCCAAGTAGCTGGGACAACAGGCTCCTTATTTTTACTTCCCTCAAAACCCACCAACGGTAAATCTTAGAGAAGGGATTAAAAGACAAAGTGTAAACAGTATAACAGTCTCCACTTTTTTTCTAGACATCTGTGCCCTGTGACTATTTTAAAAGTAAAAACTTAAAGAATGTCTCTTATATTTCAAACTGAGATCAATTACTTTTCTATCTTGAAATTACAGTTTACTCAATTTCAAAGCACAGCAGGTCTTCAACTATTCCTCAACTATAAAATAGTATACTGCAAGGCAACTTGTTGTGTAAGATGTTAGTAGATACCTAACTGCCTGCCTTCCATGTCTGTCTCTTGCCCATACTTTGCCCTATTCCTTAGTTGAATTCTTACCACTGTTTTTTATCAATCCATGTTTATAGCTGTATCAATTGGAGAATTTAAAAAAAAAAAATCACAGGAAAAAGTAACTAATCACATGGCTTTCATTTCTGCCCTTAGTTTGGCACAATATGGAAATGCCACTTTCTTAGAAGGCATGACATTCGACAATGTAACAGAAATACCAATTGTATTTAGCAAGCAATGTAAAAACAGTAAATTCCAGATGATTAAAATTCCTCATATTTTACCCGTTTATCCAGTGTTCTTTCTCGTACAAAGCCAAGCAGCTGATCATTTACTAATGCAAGGTCTCTTTTGGCAGCTGTTATTATAGTAACAATGACATCGTGACGAATAGCTTCTTCTGGGTCATGTGATCTAACCTTTAAATATTCTGTAATAAGAGAAAAAAAGTTAGGGTAAATTTTAGCTATGTCACTTTATCATGATTCAGAATGATATTAAAGACTAGAATGTTTTAAGCTTTTGTTCATACTGAAAGTGTTTGTAAAATGTAACATGAATTGAAATCATGATATCTGTTGCCCAGGCTGGAGTGCAGTGGCACAATCACAACCTCGACCCGCCAGGCTCAGGCAATTCTTCCGTCTCAGCCTCCCATGTCACTGGAACTACAGGTGTGCACCACCATGCCTGGCTAATTTTTTGATTTATTGTAGAGATGAGGTCTTGGCAAATTGTCCAGGCTGATCTCCAACCACTGGGCTCAGACAATCCTTTTGCCTCCATGTACCATGCCTGCGCACCAGCATGCCTAATGCAAAATCATTTTAAGGCAGCAGTTCTGTATTATAATCACAAAACTGCACTTACAACTCCACAGTCACAACTTAATCATGTCTTTTACACTAACTATCTGGGAAAAATCAAGACAGGCGCAGTGGCTCACATCTGTAATCCCAGCACTTTGGGAGGTGGAGGCAAGAGGATTTCCTTAGTCCAGGGGTTCAAGATCAGCCTGGACAATTTGATGACACTTCATCTCTACAATTAAAAGAACAAAACAAATAAACAAACAAAAAAAAAACGGGCAGGTATAGTGGCTCATGCCTATAATCCCAGCACTCTGGGAGGCTGAATTAAGAGGACTGCCTGACAACTTGGCGAGACTTTGTCTCTACAATAAATAAATAAATAATTGGCAGGGTGTGGTGGCACATGCCTGTGATTCCAGCTACTTGGAAGGCTGAGGTGAAAGGGTCGCCTGAACCTAGTCAGGGCTGCGGTGGTTGGGAGCGTGCCACTGCACACCAGCCTGGGTGACCGAGACTACAACTCAAAAAAAAAAACCAAAAAACAAACAAACAAAAAAAAACAATTAAGCCGGGCTCGGTGGCTCAGCCGGCAATCTCGCGCCTTTGGGAGGCTGAGGTGAGTGGATTGCCTGAGCCTGCGGGTTCGAGACCCGCCTGGGCAACTTGGCGAGACCTCATCTCTACAATAAACCAAAAAATCAGCCAGGCGTGTCCAGCTACTTGGAAGGCTGATGCGGAAGGATCGCCAGAGCCCAGCAGGTCGAGGCCGTGGTGGCCGGGAGCGGCCACTGCACTCCAGTCTGGGCGACAGTGGGACTCCAACTCACAACAAAAAAAAACAAAAAAAACAATTAGCTGGGCATGGTGGTGAATGCCTGTGGTTTCAGCTACTCGAAAGACTGAGGCAGAAGGGTCACCCGAGTCGAACAGGTCAAGGCTGCGGTGGCCGGGAGCGGCTACTGCACTCCAGCCTGGACGACAGAGTGAGATTCTGCCTCAAAACAAGAAGTGTATGTGTACAGAACTTAAACTTGTAGAAGAAAAGGAAAAGTCAAATCACAATGTAGTATTTGATTTATATAGTTTGGCATTTCAGTTACAATTTAAAAGATGTAAAAAAAATAGTAAAAGTACTTAGTAGGCTAATAGGTATACACCTTCATATTATACAATATAAAATCCAGAATATAGTATAATTTCTTTAAAATTCCTCAATTTCATAATTCAAACTAATGCCAAACAAAAAATGTTATTTCTTCTGTGCTATTTGGTAAACAAATCTTTTGATAGAAGTCACTATTTGTTACTACCAAATAGGCAGATTTAAAGGTTAGAGGTTCAAACGAAGAATGAGAAATTCCAGCCCAAACTAGATCAGCACTTTCCCACTTATTATTATACATGTTACTATATTTAATTATAGATATACAATAATTTTTGTCCAAATCTAATGTCTCAAAGAATGCACTAGTACTCAAAATTATTATTTCCAAAAACTTCCAAACAATTAATACGCAAAGATTTTAAATGTAATTTTCTCTAACAAACATGATATAACTAGTATAAGCTGGAAACCATATTCAGAGTGAAAACCTATTCAGTAAAGTTAGTACACAGGCCATATCTAAAATATATTTCTAAGATTATGCCAAAATTTATAATAAACCAGCTAGCTTACCTGTGAGATCCTTTGCTAGATCTGGGTGGTTCATTAAACAGTGGCTGGCAAATTTCACGCTTTCTAATCTCACAGGAACATGAATGTCATTAAATCTACATAGAGAAAGATTGCTAAACGTTAATTCTAAGGCAAAATAATTATTTCCAAATAAGGTACATCTTCTACATAAATGCTCTTAAACAACAATAGTTACTGATTAGAAGATGTGTTGTTATAACAACAGCTAATATGTTCTGAAAGATCAACATAAATTACACTAATAAGTGAAAAGATAATTTCACAAGAACACTTTCAAAGACAATTTGTTTACCATGCTAAAAGAAGAGCATAATCACATTTCTCGACCCAAACTATCTACATTGTAGAGCTAATATAAGGGAATTTCAAACTATACTACAAAATTTAAAAATGAATATTTCAAACACACAAAATCTGCTTGAAGAGTAAGTTTAAAGGAGAAAAACAGAGATGTGAGGCAGAAAGAAAGGCAAATATAAGAGGTAGCTCCAGAAATTCAAAGATAAACCCAGCACTTTGGGTGGCCAAGGTGAGAGGACTGCCTGAGCCCACGAGTTCGAGACTAGCCTGGACAGCTTGGTGAGACTCCCATCTCTACAATAAATCAAAAAATTAGCTGGGCATGGTGGTGTTTGCCTGTAGTTCCAGCTACTTGGAAGGCTGAGGTACAAGGATCGTCTGAGTCCAGCAGGTCGAGGCTGCAGTGGCGAGGAGCATGCCACTGCTCTTCAGAAGCCTGGGAGACAGAGTGAGACTCCTACTCAAAAAAAAATTTATTTCTGAAGTGATTTCATGAAATAACCAAGTAAACTGAATTTATTTAATTAATGTTTATGACCTGCTTCCTTACCCAGAGATAATTTTCATACATTAATAATAAAATTTAGCATTTAGGACTTAAAATTTTCTACGTTAGAGAAAAATTAAACATTATTATTTAATTATGTAAATTACAAAGTATCAAAACACTTTATAGGCTCAACGCCTATAATCCCAGGACTTTGGGAAGCCCAGGTGAGAGGACTGCCTGAGCCCACGGATTCAAGACCAGCCTGGGTAACCTGGCAAGACCTCATTTGTACAATAAACCAAAAAAGTAGCTAAGCATGGTGGCAAGTGCCTGTAGTTCCAGCTACCTGGAGGCTGAAGTGGAAGGATAGCCTGAGCCCACCAGGGCGAGGCTGCAGTGGCCGTAAGCAGCATGCCACTGAACTCCAGCCTGGGTGACAGAGTGAGACTCCTACACACACACACACACACACACACAAAACACTCGATGTTATAATTATGAAAATAATACCACAGAACAGATAGACAGTTCTTATTTCTACGAATCAGAGATATTGTTAGAATTAGTAGCAGTGAATGTAACATGATGAATTTAAGATGCCTATAATGGCTTATTTCATTTTTAAAGTAACCCACTTGAAATATGGAGCCCTGCATTTTTGCTTCAATGATATGCTATCAATATTGATGTTAGTCACTGAGATAGGGGAGTTATCTTCTGTATCTTCCTAAGTACAGGTGTTTCTTTCATGCTATGCTAAATTCTTTAGCATTTAATTATTTAAATAGTCAGCATTTTTTCATATTAAGACCTTCAGAACTTAAGATTAATATAAGGACTATTTATAGTGAGTTTATTTCTAGAATAACTCTAAGCCCAATTTTTGAACAAGAGTGAATCTCAAACAGCTCCAGAATATTAGTAGCAAAATACCTATTTTCCAATCAACTTTTGAAGCAACATATGTAAATGAATGCAAAGAAAATTTGATAAATTTCAGACATTTTTTCTTAACTGGGATCTCACTCTGTTCCGCAAGCTAGAGTGCAATGGCATGATCATGGCTTGCCGCAGTTTCAAATTCCTGGGCTCACACAATCCTCCCACCTCAGCCTCTAAGTAGGTAGGACTACAGGCACATGCTACCACACCTAGCTAATTTTTGTTATAGGGATGAAGACTCACTATGTTGCCTAGGCTAAATTTTTCAACCTTACCATCAACTCAAGAATTCAATCATTCTAAGTTCTTAAAAGGAAACATTAAAAACCAAGTTAACAGCAATGATATTTTCCATTTAAAAATCATATCATTGGCTGGGTGCAGTGGCTCATGCCTATAATCCCAGCATTTTGGTAGGCCTAAGTGAAAGGACTGCCTGAGTCCACAGGATCGAGACCAGCCTAGGCAACTGGGCGAGACCTCATCTCTACAATAAATCAAAAAATTAGCTAAGCATGGTGGCGCATGCCTGCAGTTCCAGCTACTGGGAAGGCCGAGAGGGAAGGATTGCCTGAGCCCAGCAGGTTGAGGCTGCCGTGACCATGAGGGTGCCACTATACTTCAGCCTGGGCACAGAGTGAGACTTTGACTCCAAAAAAAAAAAGAAATCTTACCATTAAATCAAATTAGTCAAAACATATCATGCAATGTCAGTAGCTACGTTACAGACTGAAAAGATAAGCATGAGTAAATGAATTCATTTGGTGGACTGACAAATGGCATGAACTGCTTAAATTGGATCAGTAGGTCTTCAGTTCCATGATTTAAAAGTCTTAAGACAGAAAGACTATCCTGAGAAGATGTCTAATTTATTCTAATGACATTATTTTAACACAAAATAGACTAAATACTGAATTTTCCTCATTAAAAAAATGTGCCCTACAACTTATTCTCCAAAAAAGATCACAATGCAGATGCCAATTAAACCAACACATATCAAGTTTTGATATAGGTAGTTTTAATGAAGTAGACCCTACTAACTAGCCTCCAACACATAAGTATCAGAACTGTATGTTTTCTTACCTTCCAAGAAAACACTGCCAAAGGGGACGATTCTGTGTTGCCAAATCGGAATCTTTAGAGCCAAACAATTTAGCTAGAAGTCGAACGACAGCTAATCGCTCTTCTCCATCATTGCTCTAAGAAAAAAGGGAAAATTAATGAAGCCGAGCTTTACTCATCAGATCACAGAAAATGATAACATGAAACATTTCTAAGAAGGTACAATTGCATATTTCTGCTTATAACAGAACTTTAAAATATCATATGTTTTCATTTACTAGGCAGAATTTGATTTGATTTCATATTCAGTTGTCTGGTTCTTTTAGTTTATTTCACACCCTCCCACCTGCTAATTTATGCCTACTTCACTGCTTATTTGCACTGTACAAACTGGTTATAGATGCTGTACAAATATAAAGACATATCGTTTGCTTCTACCATTGCTTAAGTGCCCTTGAAAAACGTCTATGAACAACATAGCTCCAAATAACTCTCATTCTAATAAATGCATTCTTTGTAAGAAATCTGACCTGCAGTTTAAGCTCCAACATAAACACAAATCAATTAAGATTTTGACATACAAACTTTTAACCAAGGATCCCATACTGACTGGAGAACAAGACGCTAAAGAATTTCTCGATTCAGGAAAGCTCATTTTAATATCAGAGCAAGAATCTTAAAGGATCTAAAAGTTCAGGTGAATTAAATGCTATAAAAAAGAAAGGCGTAATTGTTTTTTGGTAAGGGTTGCTTGTTTTCTTATCCTATGAGAATTGTTTCAGTTTCAGTATGATGCCAAGTTTTACCAAAAACTTAAGTTATTCTGAAACCATATGGTGTGAAATTTTTTAAACATAACATATTCACTAGAAAAAAAAATGCCATACCTAAAAGCAACTGCTAATTTTTTCAGGTATTCGAATGCAATGTGGGACTAAAGCAATAAAAGGTATCAAACAAAGAAATCTTTCTAGGAATATACAAAAGCTAAATTTTTTAAAATATACACCATAGGATATAATCTTTTCCTCATAAATGTTTTCACTCTCAGGAATAGGGGTTCTGTGGGTAAAATGGACACACCTAGCAAACCGATGTGAAAATGAAAATCATGTCATATTAACACTTTTAATTAGAAAGGACAAAAATGTTTTGACAAAGTACTTTACACAAAATGACAACAATACAGAATAGTACAACTTTTTAATAAGCCCAATGAACTGCCCAACGAGGTCTATTTATTTATTTACTTACTTACTTATTTTGAGTCAGAGTCTTACTCTTTCGCCCAGGTTGGAGTGCAGTGGCACACTCATGGCCACTGAAGCCTCGGCCTGCTAGACTCAGACAATCCCTCCACTTTAGTCCTCCAAGTAGCTGAAACCACAGGCATGTGCCACCACGCCCGGCTAATATTTTTGATTAACTGTAGAGATGAAGTCTTGCCAAGTTGCCCAGGCTGTCTCGAACCCATGGGCCCAGGCAATCCTCTCACCTAGGCCTCCCAAAGTGCTGAGAATATGGGATTATAGGCGTGAGACACGGCATCAATCTAGCCCTTAAATGTCAAACACTAGAGTATGTGGACATTTTATTATACTTGCAGGTAACTAACTACTGTAGTAGATGAGTGATTATTTCAAATGAGGTGACATTTCACATCGATGAACTATGAAAACAAGACTAATTAAAAACTTACCTTCTGGCTTTTGAAAATTTCAAATATATTCCCTAAGTATAGTTGGAATGACTATGGTGATGGTAACTTTTTTCAGTACAAAAATCATTTGGTGTCTTTGATGTACAGCTGTATTATTAATTCATACCAAAGTGAACATTATCAAAAAATTTAACATAATACACTATTTGAAATACAAGAGTGTAGGGACAGTGGCTCATGCATATAACCCCACCACTTTGGGAGGCTGAGACAGGCGGATCCTTGAGCCCGTGGGTTTGAGACCGGCGTGGGCAACATAGTGAGATGCTGTCTATATAAAAACTAAAATAAAATAAGCCAGCTGAGTGTGGTGGCACATGCCTACAGGACCAGCTACTCAGAAGGCTGAAGCAGGAGGACTGCTTGAGTCCAGTATTTGGAGGCTGCAGTTGAGTGGTGATTGTGCCACTGAACTCCAGCTTGGGAAAAAAAAAAGGTGGTACTACTCAGTTACAGCCATTTTGCTGTCATGTAAGAAATAAAGGCCCAATGTTTCCAAATCTTCACGTCCTGACAAAAAGAAAATGCAGGCCGGGCTCGGTGGCTCGGCCTGTAACCCCAGCACTTTGGGAGGCCGAGGCAAATGGATTGCCCGAGCCCGCGGGTTCAAGACCAACCTCAGCCTGGGCAACTTGGCAAGACCTTGTCTCTACAATAAAAAATGAAAAACAGCCAGGTTTGGTAACGTGTGTTTGCAGTTCCAGCTACTTGGAAGGCTGAGGCGCAAGGATTGCTGGAGCCCAGAAGTTCAACTCAACGCTGGGGTGGCCATAAGTGTGCATTCCACTGCACTCCAGCCTGGGCGAAGGAGTGAGACTCCAACTAAAAATAACATACAAAAAACAAAACAAAACAAAAAAGAAAATGCAGGTAGGTGCAGTGGTTCACCCTGTAATCCCAGCATGCTGGAAGGCTAAGGCAAGAGGACTCCAGGAGTTTGAGATCAACATGGAGAAAGAGACCTCGTCACCACAATAAATTAAGAAATTAGCCAGTCATGGTGGCGAATGCCTGTAGTTTCAGCTACTTGGAAGGCTGAGGCGGAAAGATTGTCTAAGCCCAGCAGGTGGAGACTGCAGTAGCCATGGGTGTGCCACTGCACTCCAGCCTGAGTGACAGAGTGAAACTCTAGCTCAGAATAACAACAACTCTTATTTATAGATAAGTATACTAAGGACTAAAATTTACATCCTAATAAACAAAACTCTAAGGAGGCAGCATTCAAACCATGAAGATACTTGGCTTTCAAATAAAACATATTAAATAATATCTACTTTGAGGCTGAAATCAGTTTATTAGCAATAACTGCTTTAGATTTAAAAAAAAAAAAAAAAAAAGGTCAGGCACGGTGGCTCACGCCTATAGTCCCAGCACTTTGGGAGGCCGAGGTGAGAGGATTGCCTGAGCCCACAGGTTCGAGACCAGCCTGGGCAAATTGGTGAGACCTCACCTCTACAATAAATCAAAAAATTAGTCGGGCACGGTGGTACGTGCCTGTCGTTCCAGTATTTGGAAGGCTGAGGCAGAAGGATCACCGAGACCAGTACGTCGAGGCTGTGGTGGCAGTGAGCAGCGTGCCGCTGCACTCAGCCTGGGTGACACAGTAAGATTCCAACTCAAAAAAAA
>CAUYQG010258266.1:0-13764 GCA_963574415.1 Tarsius wallacei
TCTAAAAACAGGCCAGGCTCAGTGGCTCAGCCTGTAATCCCGCGCTTTGGGAGGCTGAGGTGAGTGGATTGCCTGAGCCCACGGGTTTGAGACCCGCCTGGGCAACTTGGCGAGACCTCATCTCTACAATAAATCAAAAAATCAGCCGGGCATGGTAGTGCGTGCCTGTAATTCCGGCTACTCAGAAGGCTGAGGCGGAAGGATCGCTGGAGCCCAGTGGGTCGAGGCTGCGGTGGCCAGAAGCGGCCACTGCACTCCAGTCTGGGCGACAGAGTGAGACTCCAACTCAAAAGAAAAAAAAAAACAGTTTTGTGAGCCCAGTGAGTTTGGCAGCCAAGTTGGGGTTCTGTCTTTGAAAGAACTATTTTGTGTGATTTCACCCTCCAATGAACATGAGCAGATCCCACTTTCCACAGCTCTGTGCTACACAAGGAAACAGCTGGAAGGCGCCTGTTGTCACATCAAGCTTGCTATTTAGATAGGAACCAGGAAGGACAACGGTTGAAGAGTACAGTCCTACTTTGTTCCACAGTTTTGAGCTACTCTCTTAGGTCTGGCAGCACATTGCCAGCCCCATGCTCACCAAGTTCCTAAGGCAGAAACCATGTGACAGCTGATGAATATCAGTAGATTTTTTTCCTCTTTGGCACTTCCCCTCAGGCAATTGAACGCCTGGCAAATTTGAGATATTTTCAAAGGTATCAGAAAAATAATGTGCTTTTTTCACCAGGAATAGTAAAACAATTATTTGCAAACTTGTCAGTTGTGGCTGCTAAACAAAATTTTCTTAAAGTATTGAAAAGAAAGCTAACCACCAAGAGAGCGGGGAGACAGCCCACAGAATGGGAAAAAATTATTTGCCAACTGTATAACTGACAAAGGCCTAACATCTAGGATCTACAAGGAACTCAAACGCGCTGAAAGGAAAAAAAACAAACAGCCCTCTTAAAAAGTGGGCAAAAGACATGAATACACACTTCTCAAAAAAAGATATACAGGCAGCCAACAAACACATGAAAAAGTGCTCAGCTTCACTCATCATCAGAGAAATGCAAATCAAAACCACATTGAAAAACCAGCTAACCCCAGTAAGAATGGCTATCATTAATAAAACAAACAACAACAGATACTGGCAAAGATGTGGAGCAAAAAGAATGCTTCTACACTGCTGGTGGGAATGCAAACTAGTGCAACCTCTTTGGAAGACATTGTGGTGATTTCAAAGAACTAGAAATTGACCTTCCATATGACCCAGCAATCCCCCTATTGGTAATATACCCAGAGGAACTCAAGTCATTCTACCAAAGATACCTGCACAAGCATGTTTGTTGCAGCTTTATTCGCAATAGGAAAACATGGAACCAACCATGTTGCCCATTGAAGTTGGACTGGATTAAAAAAAAATGTGGTACATATACGCAATGGAATATTATGCAGCCATAAAGAAGGACAAACATATGGACTTCACAGCAACTTGGATGGATTTAGAGTTGCTCATACTCAGTGACCTATCACAGAAACAAAGAACAGAGGACCATATGTTCTTACTCATAAGTGGACCTTGAATAATTATCATAATACTGTAAGAAAGGGATTGGCAGTTGACGGAAACTGCCAGGGGAGGGAGGGGCACACCTCATCAACAAGGGTACCTGCATAATGAACATTTGTATACCTAACTCTGAATTGTATCCCACATCTTTAAAATAAAGAAAGAAAAGAAAGCTGATGGGATGCACAGACTGAGACAGAGAAACAAAGAGCAGAGAGAGCTAGAACTACAACCAGACAGAGAGAGAGATGGAGAGAGAGAGAGAGAGAGAGAGAGAGAGAGAGAGAGAGAGGGATAGAGATAGAGAGAGAAAGAGAAAGAGAGAGACTAGATTCATACTAGGTGATGGCCACAACCAGGAGGTGGTACTAATCTTCACCTCCCTCCACCCCCACACACAATGCCCCATCTCTACAAGGAGGATCCAAGTGAGACAGCCAGTGAAATTCTAGTAACCTCTTTAGCTCCTGCTCCATCAGGACAGAGTAACTACCAGCCTCAAAGACTGGCAACAATAGGTCTCTGCCAGGGGCCTTAATTTTAATTGTAGCAAACTATGGCACAATTAATTGCCCTAATATATTATCAAAAATTAATAGAGCAATCATCTAGCAACTAGTAGAGGTTACAGATGAGTGTGGTATGAATAGAGGAAGACCAGAAGCTTAAAGGAAAAAATAAATAGTGACAAAAGCCTAGATAAAAGCAGTCACCTCTGGTGATCAGAAAGACTGCATGCATGACCAAGAAAGTGCACTTTCAGAAAAGATATCACTGGCTTCAAAATACAGGGGAAACAGAGCTCATCAAACTAATCTAGTCAAATCTACACAAAGAAGCAAACAACAAGCTTCAAGACATAATGGATCAGTATCCAGAGTTGCTACAATGTATTCACTAAAACATCTACTTATCAAAAACAAAAAAATTAAATATTTGAAGAAGCAAATATGTGTGTTCTATTTACAGTTGGAGGAAAGTAGGCAACAGGAACTATTTGAGGGGGCCCAGATGTTAAAGTTATCAAAGACTTCAAAGCAACTATTATAAAAATGTTCAAAGAGCTAAAGGAACTCATGCTTAAAGAATTAAAGGAATGTATTATGACAGTGTTTCATCAAACAGAGAGTATCAACAAAGTGAAAGAAATTATAAAAACAACAAAGAGATGAAAGTTATAAAACAATTATAAAAACAAAAATTCTAGAGTTGAAAAGGGGAATTACCAAATATAAAAAATTCACTAAAGAAGCTCAACAGTGATTTGAGCTGTCAGAAAAAAAAAAAATTGGCAAACTCCAAGATAGATCAATACAGCCTATAAAATCTGAAAAACAGAAAGAAAAAAAAGAAAAATGAGCAGAGCCTTAGAGAAAGATAGGATACCGTTAGCACACCAACATATGTATAATAGGAATACCAGAAGAAAAGTAGAAAGAAAAGAGATCAGAAAATATATTTGAAGAAATAATGGCAGGAAAACTTTCTAAATTTGATTAAAAACATCAATCTACACATCCAAAAATCTCAACAAACTCCACGCAGAATAAATTCAAAAAGCTATTATCTTTGCATCATTGTCAGAATATTGAAATACAAAGAGAAAATCTTTAAAGCGGCAGGAAAAAAATAATTCATCATGTTAAGGGGACCTGAATAAAGTTAATAGCTGACTTTTCATCAGAAACCATAGAGGCCAGAAGACAATAAAAAGACATACTGAAAGCCACAATGAGAAAAAATACCACTTCATACTCATTAGGATGGCTATTATAATAATAGTAAAAAGGAATAACACATTTTAGCAAAGATATGAAGAAATTGGAACCAATACACTATTGGTGAAATGCAAAATAGTGCAGCTGTTATGGAAACTACTGTGGCAATTTTTCAAACAAACATTGAGTTACCATATGATTTAGCAATTGCACTCCTAAATACATACTCAAGAAAACTGAAAACATGTTGACACAAAACTTCTATGCATATATTCATAGCAGCATTAATAAAAAATACCCAAACAGTGGAAACAACTCAAATGTTCATCAAATGATATATGGATAAACAAATGGGATATATCTTCAAGTGAAATATCATTCGGTCATAAAAAGGAGTAAAGAACTGATATGTGATACAACATGAATGATCTTTAAAACATCATGACAAGTAAAAGAAACCAGCCATAAAACTCTACATATTATATGATCCCATTTATATGAAATGTCCAGAATAAGCAAATACATAGAAATAGAAAATGGTTGCCAAGGGCCAGGGGGAGGTGGAAAATGTAATGATTGCTAACAGGTATGAGGTTTCTTTTAGAGTGAGGAAAACATTCTGAAATTAGATAGTGATGATAGTTACAGAACTTTGTGACTTTTTTAAAAACACACTTAACTGTACACTTTAAAGGAGGGAATTTTATGGTTTCTGATTTATACCTCAACTTTTTTAAATGATGGAAAATAAATACACTCTCAGATCAACAAAAGCTGAAACAATTGGTTGCTAGTAGACCAACCTTAAAAGAAATACTAAAGGAAAGTCTTCAGACTGAAAGCAAGAAATACCAGACAGCAATGTGAATCCACGCATACAAAATGAAGCAGAATGCCAAAAAAGGGTATCCTATAGATAATTACAAAATACAGTATAATTGCAAAAATTCCTTCTCTTTTTTCCCTTAACTAATTTTTAAAATCAATTTCATAAAACCATATGTAATTGCATTGTTGAGTGAATAACATACAGAAATGCAACATATTTGACAACAGCAGCACAAAAGAGATAGAAAATAATAAAGCTATATTGGAATAAGAAAATAAAACCATATGGTAATTCAAAGCTGTAAGAGGAAAGGAAGAAATCCAGAAATTGTAAATAAGAAGATTAATGTAACAAGCTCTATAAATATATACTTGTCTTCCTTTTTTCTCTCAGCTTAAGTTAGTTGTGGCTCTTCTTAACCACTTAAGAACAAAGAGGTATTCCAGTACATTCCTGGAACTGACATAACCATGATTCCTGGAACTGACATAACCATGATAACCATGAGAAACCTTAGCATTTGTATGGGGTCTTATAAAATAAATTCACAGAAGAGAGTACAATATAGATGTTATATCTTCCCCACACATTATTTACCCAATTCTTAATTAGCAAGAGTAGTCAGATACAAACACAAGATAACTACCAATAAAAATAATCTCAGAATTGTAAGTATTTGTTTAGCATGAAAGCAAAACCCAACCAGTATTTGGTAGCAATATGATCCATTTCTCAAAAAAAAATCTTCTGATATGTTTTCACATATGTATACATTTAAGGATAGAAGGAGCTCTCTAATGGAGCAAATAAGCTTTTTCCATGAAAAATAGAGAATATCATTAGTACCACCATGCAGGTATTCTTCTAAGATATTTTAGGTTTTTATAACAGTCCCTACTTATTCCCTAACATCAAAATCTGTCACATTCTGTCTTGAATCATTTTGGCTTTCTTAGCTTTCTCTTAACACTACAGCATAACAATATGACAGTTTATACTATCTATGTTTTAGTAGACAACTAAAACATGAACTCTATAGACTTCCAAAAGTAAGGAAAAAAATAAGCCTGCTTAACTTAAAATTTCTCATATCTCAGACCAAATCTCATTACTGATAAGGATTATACAAATAAACGTTTGTTAATCCAGCATTTCACACTTCAACAAGTTAGGGAATGTTTATACACACTTGACTAACCTAGGATTTAGGGTATGATTTAAAATTAGTCCCCATGAGAGTTGCATGCACAACCAAAATTACCAGGAAATGGTACTGAGAAAGCAGTATAATTGTTATCTATTAAGTATTGCAATCTAGAGACTCACAGTGATCCATATACTAAAACAATAATGAGAAAACATGAAAATGTAAGTTTTAGATGCATGTCAAACTGGTTTTTGTGAAGCTTAATCTGTGCCTCGCAACCAAAAGGGAGAATGGAATTGGTGATGTATTAATTCCTTCAGGTGTATATGAGATGCTTGTTCAATTATCATTAAAGATATTTAGGAATCATCTATCACGGGGAATTAAGGTTGCAAACAATTATATAGCAAAAATCCACCACTAAAATTAGCCACCATGGTCTGCTCTTTGTTAGGTTCACCAGGCTCTAATCTCACCTTTTCAATAAAGAGTAATAGAAAAGCCTACATTTATCAGTAACAGCACAAAGAAGGTAGGTAAGTGCACAGCTGTATTGGTGTAATAAAGTGACACAAGATGGCTGATTGTCTCTTCCAGGTATTCCCCTCTAAATTCATCCTATGAACTTAGTGTGTTTCTTTCTTCTTAGCACTACAACTGACTGGCATAAGTCATCTTGAGTTTTGTAATTAAAGTTGGCTCTATTTACCTTCCTTAGAATGGAAAGAATCAAGTCTAATCATTTCTCTCTTTCTTATAATACACATATTTTTAAAATCCTTCTTTAAAATGTTCTAAATAAAAGAAAGATAAGAATAATAACAAATGCACTTACACTATGGCCCTTTTTCTCAAGACCCTTAAGTATTTTACTCATACTGTATATATTACCTCATCTAATATTCTAAAACATCAGCAGAGATAACTATTCCTATTTCCTTTTTTGTTTGTTTGTTTGTTTGTTTGTTGTACACATGAAGAAAAGCCAAGTGGTTTATAGCTGAAATGTGATAACCAGGATTTTCAAGCTCGGGGCACCTGGTTCCATAGTCTGCACTCTCCCTTTTCTGCTATTCTGACTTCCAGGATACATTTACAGCAAGCGTTTAACTCATACACAGCATGCTTAAAGGAAAAAAAAAAGCACAGAGACAGAAAAAGATATTAAATAGTAAAAGTAAAAGAAAAACGCAGATAAGAGGAATAAATTTTAGAAGTGTACACTGCAAAGTGTACACAGCAATAAATGTACATATAAAATGTGTTTATATAAAATGAATTACATCTTGATGTTACAAATGCTCAAAGTAATATCACTGTTTGTTAAAATAAATTGCCATATCCTTCTAGTCAACAAATATTTAGTAAGGTGAAAAATACAGTGTAGAAAAGGAAGAGCCATGACACTCAGTCCTCATGAGGCTTACAGCCAGCGTGCAAGTCAATCAAGCAACTACCCTAAGGCAGAGCGTGGATGATCAAGGAAGTACAGGAGGCCGCTGAGGCACAAAGTTGAGCTCCTAAAATTCCTTCCATGTGGTCAGGGAGGGCTCCCCAGGGGACGCAAAACACAAGCAAGTCCCGAGGATGAAGATGAGGTGACCAAATGTGGGAGGAAGAGTTCGGAAAAAAGGATGTAGCCTTTGTAATGCTCAGAGGCCAGAGAGTATTGTACATTCAAGAAACTGAAAAAAGTACATAATGGCTGGTCACTGGCACACAGGTACTTTTCTGTCCTCATCTTTACCATTTTTATATTCAAAGGAGCATAATGTGGGGAAAGATTTCCAGGTTTGGAGACAGACAGGTTTAAATTAACATTTGGTTCCACTTCCTGTATTCTGTAGACAAGTGGCCCATCATCCCTAAGCTTCAAGCTCATTATTGGCAATACAGTAATAACATTTAAATCCAGTGGTTCTCATTAAAATGTATGTGATTGCATTTGGGAAAATGGCTGATACAGAAATATTCAATAAATGACAGTTTCTCTTTTTAGTAAATAAGCAAATAGACTACCTTTGCCCCCAAGTGTTTTGTAAAAAGTTGAAGTGTTTCCTTGAGTTTATGGCTTTAGATTTATGCAAACTGCTTTTTATTTATTCTGCTATTGTTATTATCAATTGTGTAATTTGGATATGGAACTGGAAGAGCTCTCAGAGAAGCATATACTGCTTCCTCAAGGTGGAGTCCTCATTACTGGCATTTGAGGCAGGACAATTCTTCACCATGTGAGATGATCTTATGCATTCATTATAGGATGTTTCCATCCCAGACTGGTAACCAGTACATGAGGGAATAGCCCAAGTCATTGTGACAAATAAAAATGCCCCAATAGTTTTCCAAACACCCACTTGGAGGTCAGTATCACCTTATTTGAGAACACAGTAATCACCTCTTCTCTCCCCACTCCACAAACACACACATACACACCTCTTTTACCAATTAAAAACCTGAGGATAAAAGACTGAAATGATTTGTCCAAGGTCAAAAATTAGTAGGACTTGATTCTATGTCTGGTAACTTTTAGACTAGGCTTCTTCTGATTTTTACTAGTTCCTCATTGTAGCATTCCACTAAATTTTAAAAATTCACTTACCAAACTGTGCATATATGTTTCATTTAACAAAAACTTCATGAAGGGATTTCTAAATTAAGGAGAAAAGGAATGAAAATAGGCCATTTTGTTACTCCATCAAAGGAGTTTAACAACCCTAGTCAATTTTCTTTTCAGTGCATTCTGTTACAATAAAGGAGTTTTACAGAAACAGAGTCTGAGAACGTTTAAAATCACTTTTTCACCAAGAATCAGAGTTACACACAATGTCTGCTCCATCTGAGCCAAACTATTATTAGAAGTAAGATTCAATCCAGTGTTGGATCAGGGCCTACATACTTTTAAAAAATACTAAAAATAGCATCACCCTTTAGCTGCTGTTCATTACATACCATAGTTGTATCAATTTTAAATAATTTTACTTCCTAAAGACATATCATTTTAAGATCTTTCTTCACAGGAGGCATGGATTTTTGGGAAATGTGAGGATTTATTTTTTATTTTATTTATTATATATTTTCAGGTTTGTACGCCAGGTGGAAGAACACCAATTAGTGTCAACAGAGCATTGATAATCACCGAATACCTTAATATTATGTTCATGCATTTATTTCACTGAGCACTCAAATATTATGCATGTGCATTTACTCCACTGAGTATTCAAATATTATGTGCATGCATTTACTTTTAATCAGAGGACCAGGAAACAGCTGCATTTCTCCAAATTCCAAAGTCCTGAGGGGTGGGAGTATTCTTGACAACCAGTGAACTACAGAATATGTAGAGATCTTAAGAAGATAGAAGGTCAGTGGTAACTTCATGAATTTAGAAAATATCAAACTCTTCTCATTCCCCCTGAAGACTGCAAAAGAGAGGAAGACTTGAGTAGCAGAATGCTAGACACAAAGAGAGCTTTATACAGGTTGAGTCGTAACACACAGAAAAATGTTACTAAGAACCATATTTTGAAAGTCCTGTTTTTATCATAAAAGAGACCCTGTCTTCTGAGAGAATTCCCGATGTGATGCCCCAGGAGATGGGTAATGGATGAGATACCTTATGGTTCTCTTCCCTAGCTACAATGCCACAAAACTATCTTCAAGAGAAAGGGGAACCACAGACTACATTTGAAAGCATGAGCCCTTGGTAGCATCATGGCAACATGGCCAGCTTTTAATACATATGCAGATGAACAATTCTTTGAATTCCCTAGATAGGGGATGACTTTAAAGTAAATTTAACTTCACAATATTTCTGTCTCTTATTTTGGCTTCTACTCACTTGATCCCATACACATGAAAAGTGGAAGGTGAGTTTAAATTATTCTCACAATTACTTTAATTATTTTCCTTGCAAGTGTCATTCTTACTTAGTATTCCCAAATCTGAATAATTAATGAGAAAGCATAGCCCGTATCTATTTTCCATTAGTACAGTTAGCAGAAAATGAGATATTAAAAATATATGTCTCATTTATATTTATATTTTACAAAGTTTTTTCAATTTTGTTTTAGGCTAATATACATATTATAGGCTGGTAAATATATGTATATATATATATATATATATATACACACAATATACAAAGAATGATCATGACCACATGCTATGCAGGTGTATTTTGGAAAAGTGCAATAGATTGTGAACAACAAAATGCTGAGTTTCAGTGGTCCACATAGAACGTTAAAAATCCTTCTGAAGACATAACCAAAATTGCCAGGTACATAATTTTAAGAATACACACACATTTTTCATTTGTCCTGCTAAAAAGAACTATGAGAGTCCATAGAAGATAAAGGAAACTTCAGTTGGTTTATGCTTTAAAGGCATAAAAAGGATGTTTTACCTAACAAATATTTTTCTAATAACATCTGAAAACTATTAAAATCCATGAATTTTTCCATATCCCATGTCCAGGTAAACTCTCTGTCTTCTTTGATGAACATTTTAAAATAATTTAAAACGTATTACCAAAGGTCTATGATAGATATTTTCCTTAAGATATTTATGCCTCAGTTAACTGTATAAATCCTTACAGTTTAGCAAGCACAAAATTCCAAATTCTTTCTACAAAAATATTTATCAATTTCCTTACTATTATATATGCAATGCATCACACATCAGAAGGCCTCAACCTCCCAATAATAAAGTTTAAAATTATTTTCATAGAATAATTAGGTATCAATTAATATTGAAGAATTCTATCTAGAAGATTTGCCTAACTAAAGTCTTCAACTCAGATGAGACTTTACTCATCTTGTTTCTTTGTTCTTATTTCCTTCTCTATTCTTATATGAACCAAGATCAAAACACACTGTTTTGTTTTTCATATCCAGTCCCAAGATTTTTCCCATAGGCCACCCTACAAATTTTGTTCTTAATTTTGTCTAGACCACTGTTGGTGTACCATAGATTGGTATAGGCATTATGGAAAACAGTATGTGAAATTCCTAAAGAAATTAAAAATAGAACTACCATGTGACCCAGAAATCCCTCTTCTGGGCATATACCCAAAAGGAGCAAAATCACCACATTGTAAAGACATCTGCATCCCTATGTTCACTGAAGTATTATTTACTATAGCCAAGATGTGGAAACAACCTAGATGTCCACTGATGAATGCCTACATAAAGAAACAGTGGTACACACACACAGTGGAATATTATTTGGTCTTTAAAAAGAAATAAAGCCGGGCTCGGTGGCTCAGCCTGTAATCCCGCACCTTTGGGAGGCTGAGGTGAGTGGATTGCCTGAGCCCGTGGGTTCGAGACCCGCCTGGGAAAGCGAGACCTCATCTCTACAATAAATAAAAAAATTAGCCGGGTGTGGTAGCGCTCGCCTGTAGTTCCAGCTACTTGGAAGGCTGAGGCGGAAGGATCGCCGGAGCCCAGCAGGTAGAGGCTGCGGTGGCCGGGAGCGGCCACTGCACTCCAGTCTGGTGACAGAGTGAGACTCCAACTCAAAAAAAAAAAAAAAGAAAGAAAGAAAACCTGCCATTTGCCACATCATGGATAAATCTGGAGGACATTATGCTAAGTGAAATAAGTCAGACATAGAAAGACACGTATATGCTGAATCTTAAAAAGAAAAAAATAGAAAATGTCAAATATATAGATCTATAGATATAGAAAATAAAACAGTGGTTACCAAGTGAGGGGTAGAAAATTAGGAGAGTTGGGTCAAAGCATACAAAGTAGCAACTATGTAGGATGAACAAGTCAAAAGATTTAAAGTATAACATGTGGACCAAAGTTAATAATAGTGTACTAAAAGGGATTACAGTTGTTTTTGTCACAGAGGGGGAAAAAATAGGTAACTATGTAAGGTGTGGATATGTTCATTTGTTCTACTGCAGTAACCATTTTACCATGTATAGGTACCTTATAACTTCATGTTATATATCTTAAATATACACAGTAGAATTTATTCTTTTTAAATTGCATAGACAATTTAACTAGCAACTTTAGTTCAGTCCTTCTCCTCCCACCATAATCGTATCAACAATCTCAAATAAACATAATAAAATTTGCTGATATTCAAACACTTTTTATTGGCCCTGCTCTAAATGCTTCACATTTTGTATTTCTGTACACTCCTTATATTTCTATGGCATTTATACAAATAAATTACCTTCATGTTGAAAACACTGAGGCACAGAGAACTGAAGAAACTTGCCTAAGATCAAACTTCTAGGATAAAATAAAACTGGGATTTGAACAGATGTAATCTGGCACTAGAAACCATGTTCTTAACTATGACATATTGACTACTAATTTTAAATAATAGAATGATTGTTATGCAATCACAGCATCAAGCCATGTGAAATAAATGTACAAAGTAAGGTAAAACAATATACTTTCTATGCAAAAACAACTTTAAGAAAAGGATTGCCTGAGCCCGCGGGTTCGAGACCCGCCTGGGCAGGCGAAACCTCATCTCTACAATAAATCAAAAAAAAAAAAATTTAGCCGGGCGTGGTAGCGCACACCTGTAGTTCCGGCTACTCGGAAGGCTGAGGTGGAAGGATCGCCTGGAGCCCAGCAGGTCGAGGCTGCGGTGGCTGGAAGCGGCCACTGCACTCCACTCTGGGCGACAGAGTGAGATGCCAACTCAAAAAAAAAAAAAGAAAAGTTCTTGTCATCTTTTTTCTAGTACATTGTTCATATATACCAATTAGCTGATAAATGAAGTTATTTAAATATGCTTTTATGAACACATTGGTGTAAAAGATCTGTACTGATAGAAATCTTTCAAATAAGACCCCAAAATAATATTCCAAAAAAGAATACTGTGTGTATGTATCACAGTTTCTTTGTCTATGCATTCATCAATGGACATCTACATTATTTCCATATCTAGGCTATTGTGAATAATACTTCATTAATTGGGTCCATTAATTTTTTTGTTATAATGATATGTTAGTACTGATAACATTCAAAGAAATACTAGTAAACTGGTGACACTGGGGAAAGAAAATGTCTGATTTATTCTGTCACTTTCATAGATTCATGTGCCCCACATACACTGAAATCTGAAGGTTAAAGCAGTTGCATCAGACAATATGAACCCACTGAGCCTCTGGTTGACTGACTGACCTTACTGGGTCTCATGATCCCTTTTATTTTTCTTTGATCAACAGCCAGATATTCCTTAAAAGCAAATAGGTGTGGCCTGAGATGCAGAGTCACCTATTCTCTAAAGATAGAGTAAATCAAGAAAAGTTGTCAAGGTCTCAATATTTAGGGGCTTTGTGGTGCTAGTGACTAGGCAACAACTCAAAGAAACATCCAGTAAAAAGAGTCTGTTCTATCAACTTGTGCCAAGAAAACACACCTGAAGCTTAAATACACAGAATTTGTCCATGATAAAAATTTCCTCTCATTGTCTCTGAAAAGGAATCAAACTGTCTCTTCTCTATTCCATATATCCTCTCAGGCCAAAATTGTGTGACTTTCTCACCCTTGAAGTGGTTTCCAATGCAAACATTTATGAAAAACTTGATATTTCGAAGAGTATTGACCTGAGAATTGATAAACAAAGTTCTAGTGACAAGACTCCAAAAAGCTGTATGATCTGAGCAGTCTTTGTCCAAACTGAGTCTCAGTTTTCTCATCTGAAAAATGAGAGGACTTACAATAATGATGAACTCTAAACTAGCTCTCACTGTGTTAAATATCTGGTTATTTTAGACTTACAAAAATGAGGGGTTAACAACTTAATTGTATATATTACCCCAAAATTACTTATACTGAATGGTCACATTGTTCAATGATTTAAATATCACTTCCTCTGAGAAGCCCTCATTACCACCCCCCACCTAATGGAACATTCTGTCCTAATCATTCTTTATCTTATCTCCATTTATTTTCTTCCTAACATCACCTGATAATATTATAAATTTTACTCTATCTTAATTATTATTTTTATTTTAGCAGTATGATTTTTAGTGCAACCTCTTTCAAATAACAATCTAATTCTTAATACTCAAAACATTGGCATCTCTTTATCATTACATATTTTATTGTCAAAAGGTAAATCAGAGGTGGGAGGATTGTTTGAGGCAAGGAGTTCAAGACCAGTCTGGACAACATAGTGAGAACCTGTCTCTACCAAAAAAAAAAAAATTTAAGCTGGGCTCGGTGGCTCAGCCTGTAATCCCGCACTTTGGGAGGCTGAGGTGAGTGGATTGCCCATGGGTTCGAGACCCGTCTGGGCAACTTGGCAAGACCTCATCTCTACAATAAATGAAAAAATTAGCCGGGTGTGGTAGTGCGCGCATGTAGTTCCAGCTACTTGGAAGGCTGAGGCGGAAGGGTCGCCGGAGCCCAGCAGGTCGAGGCTGCGGTGGCCGGGAGTGGCCACTGTACTCCAGTCTGGGCGACGGAGTGAGACTCCAACTCACAAAAAAAAAAAAAAAATTAATTAGCTGGGCATACTGGCAAGCATGTGTAGTCGTAGCTAC
>CAUYQG010258268.1:0-24095 GCA_963574415.1 Tarsius wallacei
TCTTTGATTTCTTTGAGCAGTGTTTTGTAGTTTTTATTGTAAAGGTCTTTCACATCTCTTATTAGGAAGATGCCAAGGTATTTCTTTTTTTGTGACAATTGTAAAGCTAGAAATTTTAAAAAAGTTACTCCTCTCTTTGAGTAATTGTGTTTTTTAAATTATAATAAGTGAAAGTACTATGATTCTATACATCATTATAATTGTATTAATCTTTTGACAGAGTAACTATTATTTGCAGTAACTAGCATCAAGAGGTGAACTCCAATTTCCCATTCCTCAAATTTTGGTTTCCTTTGACACACTTTAACCAAAAGGATATACTGGAAATCATGCTGTATGACTTCAGGTGCCATAGCCTCTAGTGACTTTGCAGTATTTGCCTTTACTCGGTAGAATGTGGCTCTAACTTTATCATACAAGGAAATTGGTCTGGCCTACTAGATTTTAAGTGACCACTAGAGGAAATAAATTGTCATAGAGGAAAGATAGCATCAACTACTGAACAATGAGCAAGGTCCTCTCACACCCCACAGCCCAGTTTACCCTCCAGCAGCTATATGGAGAACCCACAACTGCCAACTCACAGGACAGTAAGAAATGATAATTTTTGTAGCTTAGAACACCAAGTTGTTTGTGTGGTTTGATTTGATCAATAGTTAACAGGAACAGAGACTAGTATGTAAAAATTGGCAGCTACTATAACACAGCTTTAAAATAATTGCAGCATTGACTTTTGGATTGGGTGGCAGGTTAAATCTGAAAAGGCAGTGGTGAATCTGTTATAAAAGTCTGGGCAAGTGACAAAGGAGATGTTGGAGGCTAGAGAAAGGGCAATCATGTGATATGGCGGCAAAACATTTAAAACACATATTGACTGTAGGAACTTGGTAGAAAGCATGTTCTTGCTTACAAGTGGGAGCTAAGCTATGGGTTCACAAAGGCATACAGACTGGTATACTGGACATTGGATACTCAGTAGTGGGGTGAGGGGAAGGGGGAAGATGTATGAAAAATTATCTACTGGGTGTAATATACACTAGTTGGGTGATGGGTACACTAAAAGCCAGACTTCTTCACCACTATACAATTCATTCATGTAACCAAAAACCACTTGTATTCCTAACGCCACTGAAATAAATCATTTTAAAAGTTTGTATAATGAACTTGAGGATATCTGTCAATAGAATGTTGAAGGTGTTGATTGGTTTTATCTAGATGCATATGATGAAGTATTGGGGAAAAAATGAGCTGAAGAAGGAAAGGGTTTGCAATCAGGATTTAGAAAACACCAAAGACCAGAACATGCTGGATTGGAAGGAAAACATTTTCAACATAAAATGAGTCTTGGGGACAGGATCTAATTAAAAGGGTGGCAATAGGGTCTTTATTAAGACCTCTGAAAGATTTAAATTGGTGCCTCATGTAATTTCTCAGTTTGCCAACAGAATTTCTAAGAATCTTGAGGGCACTCCATTCAGCAATTTCATGCAGTCTAAGATAGAGCTCTGTCTCAGAATTAATAATTGATGTGGCTTTTGGAACATGAAATGAATTTGAATAAGAATTCTTATAAAACCACCAAAGTTGTAAGAGAGAGGTATCAACAAAAATCCTGCCATCTTGAATTTAAAGGATCAGAGATTGTTCAAACTGAAAAATGGTTTCTGGACCTCCAAATTTCCATGGGCAGAGAGCAGGCTGAGAGAGCTCCTTAGCCTCAAGGATGGGTCATTTCTTTCTAAAAAGAAGAGATCTCTCAGAATGGAGCGCCAACCGCCCAGTAGGTGGAAACAAGAGTCAAGAAGAACATAGAGCCAAGGAACTATTCTTGAACAGAAATGAATCCTAATCAAGAACGCCCTTATAGAATAAAGGAAGCTGGTAGCATGTCCTCAGTTTGTTTTCAGAATTACTGTGTTAAGTAATTGCTATCTTTTGCATTCTTTTTCATTGTGAGTGGAAATGTCTATTGTGGTTAAACTGTTCCTGTCTCATATTGTATCAGGTATGTATGTGATGGGTGGGCTGTATAACTTGTCTCTTCTGTTTATAAGTTTCTGGATCAATATAAGCTGCATTTAAGAAGCCCCACTCTTATCTAATCCAGATGTTGATCAAATAGTGGACTTTGAGCCTGATGCAGTGATTGACCTCAATTTGGGAGACATTCCATATGGGTAAAAAGGAAATAATTGTGGCCAGAGGATAAAATGTGGTAAGTTAAATATGGCCAATTTTTTTCTTGTATCCCTTGCCTTCAAGAGACATAGTCTACTTCTCACAGCACTAGAACCTAAGTTCACCTTATAACTTGCTTTGGCCAATAGAAAATGATTTCCAAGGCCGGGCACAGTGGCTCAAGCCTATAATCCCAGCACTTTGGGAGGCCAAGGCAAGAAGATTGCCAGAGCCCATGAGTTGAAGACCAACCTGGGCAACATGGTAAGACCTCGTCTCTACAGTAAGTAAAAAAATAATAATAATAACTGGGTGTGGTAGTGCACGCCTGTAGTTCTGGCTACTTGGAAGGCTGAGGCGGAAGGATCGCTTGAGCCCAGCAGTTCGAGACTGCAGTGACCAGGAGTGTGCTACTACACTCCAGCCTGGGCGACAGAGTGAGACTACAACTCAAAAAAAAAAAAAAAAAAAGAAAGAAAATGATTCCCGGTCCTGGGCATTATGAATTGTATTCTTATGACAGTCATTTTTAACCTCCAGAAGAATACAATTTTAGAAGCCATTCAAGAGCACTGGAGGATGGAAGGCTATGTGAGAAGAATACAATTACCTCAACCAAAAGTCAGCACCGAGTGTCAGAAAAGTTAGGCCATCTTATATATTCCTGCCCCAGGTAACCATTATCTGAAAGCAGCTGTGTGAGTGAGCCTTCTGAAATGTCAGAGGGACTATTAACCAACCTACAGAAAACAAAAAATGTAATCAAATGCCATTTTTGGGTATATAGCTGAAGTTTGGAGGGGTTTGTTATGCAGCAATAGTTAATAGTTTGACATGCTCTTCATTCCAAATATTAATGCTAATCATTGTAAATGCAAGTGACAATAAATTAATACAAATGACAATAAATACAAATGACAATTGTCTTAATAGAGTCACATCTATATTCAAAATCTAGGTTTCTTACATTTTATGCTTCTATATTACTAAATGTACAACAAACAAAAATTAACTTTTCGAAACAGAGGCTTATATCGCTATTGTGGACTGACTTGTGTCTTCCAAAATTTGAGTGGAAATCCCAACCCCCAATGAGACTCTATTTGTAGATAGGGCCTTTAGGGAGGTAATTAAGGTTAAATGAAGTCATGGGGTTGAGTTTTAATCTGATAAATCTGGTGTCCTCATAAGAAGAGGAAGGGACACCAGCAATTTCAATCTCTCTCTCTCTCTCTCTCTCTCCCTCTCTCGTGTTCTCTTTCTGTGTTCTCTCTCTCTCTCTCTCTCTCTCTCTCTCCCACTCTCTCTCTCTCTTCCTCTTCCTCTCTCTCTCTCTCTCTCTCTCTCTCTCTCTCTCTCTTCAAGTATACACAGAAGAAGTCATGTGAGGACACAGAGGGGAGAGGGAAGATGGATACCATAAGTTAGGAAGAGAGACCTCACCAGAAAGCAACCCTCACAGGACCTCCTTGATCTTAAACTTCCAGCCTCCAGAACTGTGAAGAAATGAATTCCTGTTGTTAAAGCCATCCAGTCTGTGGCATTTTGTTATGGCAACACTAGCAGATAAATGTAATCTCTTATTTACCTTACTGTACTTTTGGATTTTCATGACCACATCTGAAGATTTAACTAATCATTAATCTGGAGATTTAACTAATCATGAAGAAAGATTGAGATAACGAATTCCACTATTACTCTATTTTTCTGCTACTCCTTTGTATTCCCTGCTAATTTTCCCCATATATATGATGAAAACTTATTGAGGGAATCAGAGTTCTATGCTCTTCTAATTCAGATTATATAACAATTGTGACAAAGCAATCTTTTCAGTTAATGCCTTTGGCTTTGATTTTGATTACAATCATGTCTGTAAGGCACAACTCACACCTAAACCAAAGTACACTTGAACCCATCCCTAAATTGTCCATAGATTCTATATACATCATTTTACTCTGTATGTAAAACAAACACTGTAATTCTTATGCACACTGAAGTTTGATAAACACTAATCTAAAAAAGAAACAAACTGTCTCTTCACAGATGTTCAAGTAATCAAACCATTCTGCATTTAGAAAAACCCTCAAATCATGGAGTATAACGATGGGTGGAGAATTTCAAAATGTTTCTGTCTGCCTGCAAAGTTAATTTCATGTTGTTTCACTCTTAATCCTATATTAGTTTTACAAATATCAGTAGTCTTTATAATGACTTATTCGCATGCCCGCTGTGAAAGCATAGCTTCTAAAGACATCTCCTGGTTTAAGATACAACTCCACTGAATTTTGATACCTACACTCTTTTGCTAGCTTTTACTTATTGTATTTTTGTTCATCATTTTTAGAAAGTGTTATTGATTTCCACAAAAATTAACTACATGTATTTAAAGTGTAAAATTTGGTACATTTTGAAATGTGCATACATCTATAAAGCCAACAACATCATGAAGATAATTCACATTTAATCGCACCCAAAAGTTTCCCAGTGATTTATTGTCATTCCTACATCACATCTGTCAACTTCCTGCCCCTGCAATATATTGTCTGAATAGCCAATTTTCAATAAATCAGGCTACCACTGATCTGCTTCCAGTCACCACCACTAGACTACCTGAATTTTCTAGTTATAAATAAACTAAAAATATAGTATGTACTTAATTTTATCTGGCATTTTTTAATTCAGTGTAGCACATTAAATCATTGTACTTTTATAATTTTTATCAGTTGCACTGAAAAGCAGGTCCTTGAATCTCTTCTCACTTTGTCAATCAAAAGTAAAATGCCTTTCTTCATTTCTTATAGTATGGTTTTCTTTAGTATCTTGAAAGTATAGTAGTTGCTTTGATGACTTTGTCTGCTGTCAGACATCTTGCCTCTCTTACAGTTTGTTTCAGTTACCTGTTGTGTGTATGTATGTATGTGTGTGTGTGTGATTCCCTCTGTGTGGGTTGTGTTATCTTGTTTCTTTGTCTGTCTCATACTATTTTGTTGAAAACTGGCTATTCAGACAATATATTGCAATAACTCTTTATGCTGGTCCCTCCTGTTCAAAACTCATTGTACTGTTGCTTGCATATTTGATGAGTGATCTGGCTGTAATATTTTGATGAAGTCTCTAATTTCAGCAGTCTGAAGCCTCCCCTCAGAAATCACACATTAGAGAGTGCAGCCTTGGACATGTGTGCGCTCAGGGTAGACCAAGGATGAGAATGTTCTAGCAGAGTTCTTTGAACCGTCTCCTTTTCTTGCTGTTAAGCTCTCTTGGTAGCATCTCCTTTTCTTGCTGTTAAGCTCTCTTGGTAGCACACCTAGCTGTTAGGCTTTGCTAATTGCCAGTTGATTGAGATATTGTTTTTGGCAATGACCTAAGGCAGGGATCTCCAACACCTGGGCTATGGACTGGTACCAGTACATGGCCTGTTAGGAACTGGGCCTCACAGCAGGAGGTGAGCAGTGGGAGAGCAGAGTTCTGACTTCTGTCAGATCAGCAGTGACGTTAGAATCTCTTAGGAGCATGAGTCACATTGTGAACTGCACATGCAAGGGATCTAGATAGCAAGCTCTTTATGAGATTTAATGCCTGATGATCACCCCAACCTCCCCCCAAGTCCATGGAAAAATTGTCTGCCATGAAAGTAGTCCCTGTGCCAAAATGTTTGGATGTTTGGGAACTGCTGCCCTAAGGTGGTATAAGTTGTTCCGCAGTTTGATCCAATTAAATAGAGTTGTATTTGTTTGTTTTTTGCAGAGGCAGTATTTTTTCCCCCAGCTGTTTATTTTCCTGGTTATCTCTGATAAACTAGAAGACATAACTTCTTACCTTCTATTTTGTTGCTTTCCTCATGCTACCTGATTTTTCTTGATTACTTACCTGGCAAATCTCTATTGTTTTCAAGAATGTCTTTAGACTTGAACTTTTTCACACACTACTCTCAGGAAAGTTGATTTATTTGAGGAGAGATTTGAGGTTCTCTTGTCTTAAGTCCTGCTTCTTCTCTCGGGAACATTTCTGGGCCCCTGCTCCAGAGGCGGAGAGGTGATGACGGACCACTTTCCTCAGAGTGAATCCTCTGCTTTGTTTTTTGTTTTGTTTTCTTTTGTTTTCAAGTTGGAGTCTCACTCTGTTCCCAAGGCTGGAGTACAGTGGCATGTTCACGGCCACCCCATTGTCAACCTGCTGGGTCCAGGTGATCCTTCCACCTCAGCCTTCCAGTAGCCAGAACTGTAGGCGTGCACTACCACACTCGGCTAATGTTTTTATTTATTGTAGAGATGAGATCCCACCAAGTTGCCCAGGCTGGTCTTGAACCCACGGGCTCAGGCAACCCTCTCCCCTCAGCCTCCCAAACTGCTGGGATTACAGGCTTGAGTCACCACAACCGGCTGACTCCTCTGCTTTATAAGTAGGGTACTGAGTGAAGATAATAGTTTTGAGTTTCCATTTTACTAACGTGAAGTCTCTTCTCTATGAGCAAGCAGGGACAAGGATTGTATTTACTAATATGGGGCTCCATTATTCCTGCCTGCCTTGCCTAGTGAGTGTCTCCATCGGTGAATTAGAGTTGAATGTAGCATATAGTTCAGCATTTTATTCTTGTTTAATTTAAATGCAATTTATTAGTTGAGTTTAGCCCACTTATATAAATAAAATTAATGCACATAAGTGAGTGTGAAATTCAGGTATACACGTTTGTACAAAATGACATAATGAAAAGCGATTTTTCTTTGCCCTTTATAATCCTCTGCCTTCTCAGCTTTTTTGTAAAGTAATCACTTTAGTTAGGAGTTTAGTTGTTCTGAGAGGTGGTACCTATTTGTAAAGGATGAATTTAGGTATAGATTTATTTATTTCGACTTAATTCCTTTCTAATCTTATCTATTTACTTTCTTCCATGACAGAAGAGAATTTAAGTAACTTATAAACCACATTCACAAATATTGACAATTAAAAAACTTCTAATTCACAGAGTTATAACTACACTATAAGATAGCTAAACTTTTATTTCTTGATTTGCCAAATTCTTATAATAGTCCTTTACTAAGAGAAGAGATTTCCATCTCTATATTCCTATTAACTGTACCTTAAAATTTTGTTAATACTGATAACTCATTTAGCTTTTGGAAAAATAAAAAATTAAAATTTCCTCTCCTACAATCCACCAACTTCTCAAAATAATGTCTTTTCTAATTTGTATCTACAAATGATGACTTTCTTGTATAGATATGTGTGGCAGGGTTGAATAGTTCTGACTGCCTTTTATTTTTCTTTTGGGGAGACTAAAATAAAAATAATGAGTGCACATAGTTTATTCAGTTATTATTACTTTTTAGTTTCTTTATTCTTGTAACTCAGGACACTTTTATAAAAATTCTTCTTGAAGAATGTCTTGAACACGATTTTTTCTCATCATTTGTAATTAATCACAAATGCATAGTTCTGTCTTTGAACTTACTGTTTTATTGAGTTTTGTTTCTTGGATTCAAATTCTCCCTCTTTTTTGATTCACTTGTTTTATTGGAGAAATGCATCAAATAATGAAAGGTGAATGGGAACCACAGCAATATACATTATTCTGGTTATGAGTAAAAAGTATTCAAACTCAAATGAACTAGAGCATAAAAAATAACTCAAGAAAATTCTAAGAATTCAATAGTTGTTTTAAAGGTCTTAATAACGTCATTACAGCTTAATCTCTCTCCATGTCTTAATTTTTTTTTCATGTTTGATCTCTAAAACAGTCTATCTTCTCCTGATATGTGCTGAAGAATCTAGACATATGTGTGTCTGCGCTTAAGTCCAGAGAAAGTTCTTCTTCATATTAACTCCCCCAATATATAAATTAACTACCCTGCTATAGAAAACCTATGGATCATGTATTTCATGGCTGAAGGAGGTCAGGTACCCATTTCCAATCCAATCACCATGGTTAGGTATGTTGATGTGACTCATGACAGGCTTACGCCCACTCACAGAATTAGGAACTGTGTATATAGCACCATCCTAACTACTTGAATGGAGCTTGGAGAGGTAGGTGTTCACAAATGAAAATCTCTGTGTTAACATTAGAACAAAGAGGATATGAATGCTGAGAAGATCATATAATAAATTCCTTCCTCGAGGGGTAAAAATTCTTTTTATGTCTGCATTTTCAGTTTTGCTATGGTAATAAACACTCTCCAAATATCAGTGACTTCCAACAACACATTTATTTCTGGCTTGCATCCCATGACGGCTGCGGATTAGCCTCACATCTACTTGACTCAGCGTGGCTCAGCTCGGCTCAGTTTGGCTCCATATCTTTTCATTCCAGGACTCAGACTGACAGAGGGGCTTGTCTAGGAGTCACATTCTCAAGGCAGAAGGAGGAGGGCAAAGGGATGTCAAACCAAGTCGTGCAATAACCTTCAAAGCTTCCAGCTCAGATCTGGCAAATGTCAGGTCTATTCATATCCTTATTGCCAAAACGTGTCATCTGCTCAAAACCTGTGGTCAGTGCTGTGACAACATATGCACAGGCAAATCAAAGACAAGTTGACAAGAATATATAATCCTATTATTTAAAAATTGAATATTTTTCAGTAATTATAAAATATACTCCAAGAGCATAGAAATCTAGATTATGAATTATTTTCCTCTGAATTTTGAGGCAGTTCCATTTTTTGGCACAAAATGTTACTGATGAAAAAATAGCAGCTGGTTTGATAATTATTTTTTTACAGATTAATTTATTTCCTTTGGAAGTTTTCAGGATGCATTGTATCTTAGGGTTGGTGAAATTTCATTTACTGCTTTATCAGTTATCAGTTGAATATCAGTATCTACATCTAAACCTTTCTCTTTTTTTTTTGCTGGGAAATGTATTCTTTATTTCAGTTGCTTTTGTTGTGTTTTCTCTTTTGTCTTTGCTATTTTGAAGGGAGTATAAGTCTAGTTATTGTCCTTTTCTAAGAGTGATTACTCCCACATCTTTAAACTATATTGCCTTGATTTTATTTCTTAGTTACAAGCTACAAAAATTAAGCAGTATTCTTTAATCATCTGCTGTGAAAAGTAAGTTAGCCTCCCCTGTATGGCCAATCTCCCAAATTTTGACATACTCAGATATTTTAGTCTATTATTTTTCTATGTATTAGCATTTATTTATAAAATCAAAACACTTACATTCTGTTTTGCTGCTAGTGACATAATTATTCAAATTTAATAATATGCTCAACTGCATTCAGAATTCTTTCCTGGTCATTTCATTCATTGACATATTGATTCATGTGTTTTTAATTTGTATTCACTATTATTTGACTGAATTGCATCTTCAAGTGAACTTCTCAGGATATGTGTGTGTATATATACAGTATATGTATATAAAATTTCTATTTTCTTTTTATGTTAATGCTACTCTTGTTTAGAATATATATCTAATACTTTCCCTTGAACATTCTGCAGACATTTATTGACATTTTTGGGACTTTGATGCTTGCTGGAGTAGTCTGGGATCAATATGATAATACCTTAAAAATTTTTTTTGGTATATATACCAATGTATCTCTTGGGTGTTCTTTATTTTATATTTATTTACATATGGTAAATTCTCTATCAGCATAGTCAAGACTTGTATTGCAGTAAATAGCTCCTTTATACTTTCAATTACTTTTGTTCTAGTCTCTTTATCAGTGCTATGGCTTGACTGTGTCTCCTCCAAAATTTAGGTGTTGAAACTTAATGGCCAATGTGATGATATTAAAAGATGGGACCTTCAAGAGATGATTGAGGCTTGTCCCCTTATGAATGAGATTAAGACTCTTATAAAGAGGCTAGATGCAGTATTTGACTCTCTTGCCCTGTGGTCTTCCCCCTAGTGAAGACATAGTGTTCCTCCCCTATGAAGAATGCAGCAACAAGATGCCATCTTGGAAGTAGAGAGCAGCCCTCACTATACAACCAAACCTGCAGCACCTTGATTTTCAACTTCCCAGCCTCAAGAATTGTGATAAAATAAGTTTCTGGGTTTTTTTTTTTTTATAAATTACCTCATCTCAGGTATTCTGTTACAGCAGCACAAACCAGACTAAGAGAGTAAGGAATATCTTCTATTTCTTTATATTTGCTTATCCTTCCTTTAGTGTGTTTTTATTTTGGCAAATTTCTGTCAAGAGTTAATTTTTTCTTTTAAAACGTTCATTTTCTACATGCTTGAAAAGTTAATATTATTTTCTTCTGGAATATACCATGGTAAGTCAGTGTTACATTGGAAGAGATCTTAGAAGCTACATAGATGACTTATTATTTTATAATTATGACAAAGAAGAGTTCATAATGAAGTTACGTGGTTTTACCATCTATCTCCTTCTACCTGGGTTCTGATTATGAAATCATAAATCTAGATTTAATCAATGAAAAATGGAGTAAAGTTTTGTGGCGTTCTTTTCTGGGTTTTTTAAAGTTTATTGTCCAGGCTCAGTAGCTCAGCCTGTAATCCCACGCTTTAGGAGGCCTAAGTGAGTGAATTGCCTGAACCCGCGGGTTTGAGATCTGCCCAGGCAAAGTGACGAGACCTCGTCTCTACAATAAATCAAAAACTAGCTGGGTGTGGTAGCACATGCCTGTAGTTCCGGCTACTTGAAAGGCTGAGGCGGAAGGATCACCGGAGCCCAGCGGGTTGAGGCTGCGGTGGCCGGGAGCGGCCAGTGCACTCCAGTCTGGATGACAGAGTGAGACTCCAACTCAAAAAAAAAAAAAAGTTTTTTGATTAGCTTCTCTTTGTGTCCTGCCTTCAATTCACAATATTTAGCATTTTATATTTCTAGTAGGTTGGAATGCATGGACATAGATGGCATTATGATGGACTCTTTTATATATTATGTAAAAGATAACTCAGTGAACCTAATGTAACAGCTATATCAAATTCTATTTTCTCAAATCCTCTTCACATTATACAACCTAGGCTGTGTGAATATTCTTGAGCGTTTTTCAAAATTCGCTATCCTTAAAAATGGAAAATATAATCTAAATTATATACAGAAGCCAGAAAACTTAGATGACTCAAGCTGAAGCTGCAATTTCTCCTACGTATTTTAAACAGCTAACGGGTTTTCTATGCTTTCTCTGACATTTACTAACAAGAAAAATGTAGAAAGACATGGTTGAGAAAGTGCTTTGTTTTATGTTAAAGAACTTTGGCCATATATGTGCCAATTTAGCTATATCAGAAAAATATTTGCCTTTTATGTTCTCATAAAGTAGATTTTATATTCTTAAAATATTTCAGTTAGAATGGGGCTGAAAATTTATTACTATTGTTGTTCATAAACCCAGACAACCTGGCACATAGTTATTCCAAAAGTGGATTTTTCTTTCTGTGTTCAGAAGGCAGTTATCCATTGGTTCACTTAAATGATCATTTTGGAAAAAACTTTGCACTATACTAAAAAATGAGATGATCTATAATAAATATGGCAAATCTTGGATAACTTAACACTGCACTCAATGTATGTCCCAAATATAATGCTCTTTCAAGTATATATCAACAGTTGTCTAGAACAGAAAATTCAGCAAATGGAATTAAATAACATTAAGTTTTAATTTTCTTCTCAGAGAAATCCTAGGAATCCTTGGAAGTGCAAATAATTGTATTATGAATTAAGTTTATATCATGTGAAATCATCTAAAGAATTATTCATAATTACTACTAATAGGATACATGGTTTCTAAAGTTATTTATTAGAAAACATCTAAATTTCCCTTTTTGCTTTTTTTAACTTATAAAAAAGATTGGCTTAGATATTTGACTTCCTATCGGATATATTCTCTTAAAAAATGACTTTATAGCACTTCTCCATTTTTTACTAGAGAAAATACTGCTTTACTGGAGAAGATTATTTGATTATTACGATTGCTGAAAAATAAATTTGCATTATATGTGAAGTTATTTCAGACTATTTCAAAAATACTTTAACATCATTCTAAGCTTTTTATTTAAATGGTCATGATGATTTACATAATAAAAATCCAGGAAAATGTGTTTCAAGAACATTATTTGTTCATTTCCCCAAACATTATATGTCAAAATTTCCTATGCACTCGTGTATTTACCACTGTCTTGGTACAAGACAACAACAAAACATTGCTGTTGCCAAGATTTTAGATTAATGACTGTGTTTTCCTTCATAGCAATGGAAAATATTAAACAATGCAGAATTTTAAGCTTGGATGTCTGACTAATGCTGCAGAACTAGTTGAAATTTGCTTAACTCAAGCAGTGTGTCTGAAAAGGATGAATAACAACTTTGACTCTTCATGTTTGCTAGTCAATTTCAGTCAACAAGGTTTGTATTGGCATGACTATTTTTATCCATCTTTGTGTACATTAAGTCCATATTCTTGTTGGATACACAATGTAAAATTAAAGATTTGTAAATGTATTATAAATGTATATTGATTGTTTTCAGACATACTGACTTCTCAGTAATATGAACAATATGAAGGAAGACGACATTGGTGGTTACATAATATCTAAAAATACATATGTGTATTTTTTTTCCTATAGTTGGTCTGCTTAAGGGCAGGTTGTTTTTTTAAGGAGCATTGTCCAAAGGGATGAAGTTTAGGACTGATCTAGGTGAGTTTTGGTACATAAAAGAAAGATTTACCGATCAATGCTAGTTGGTTTTCATAATGGAGGCAATATTCAAAGTCAGTGGTGATTTTGTCAAGAAGGACCCAAGCCAGGTACTGAATTACAGTATATAGGGTTTAGTTTCTGAGGATTGTAGGTTCCCTTTTCCAGGCAGAAAAAAAACAGTCATATGAAATGTGTTCACCATGTTAATAAGGGAGGGAAGGATAGGAAGAGAAGGTTCCAGAGCTTAGGGAAAGCTCGATGTTAAACTGCATCAGTAACTAGAGCTTACCCAAGGTGTTCGTTTTATTGAAGAAAGACTAAATCTAGACCATATCTTTTGGTTGTACTGAGGCTACTAATTTATTTCTGTCATAGTCAGAATTGACTCAAAAGCTAAGAAAGACTAATAATTTAGGGTTTATTTGAGCAATTTCAACTATGATGAATCCAGAAAGTCAGGGAGAAAAATAAATAAAAATATATTATCTATTCTTTTGTCATCTCATTAGGGGTGGAGGCATCATGTTTTATGATTTATAATATAGCTACAGTCTATTTTGTAGACAATGTGTATGTAGGCTTGATAAGATTTAATGAAATGTGACATAATTGATCTCAAAGTTTACATTGAATTTCTGCTGAAAAAATATATTTCATAGAGCATATATTTGTTGCATATCTCTCAAACTTTAGTGATTTTCTGTATGTATGCATGCTCATCACCATCACTAAATACAATCTCCATGAAAGTTCGATTTTTCAGCACTTTATACTCAACACCAAGAACCAGTTCAGAGGAAGCTCTGAATCAATATGTGTTGACTCAACAATATCGCATTACATGCTTGGACTGACTTAGAGTAATGAGATTTCTTGCCAGGGGTCAAATGCCAGCATCTATGTTACAACATATGATTACAGTACTTTCCTGGATATACGTAGGTATTTACCTATGTTAGCCTCTTTGCTTGTAGCATGGTGCTTTATAATTTCTTTCTTTATTCCTTCAAGGTATTTTTCAAGGCTTTAAAAATCTGTCTTTTTCTCTCAAATTTCACTAAGGCCAAAATAAATCCAATACTTAAAGCATATTTTGAAACAATTATTTATTCCTTCCTATATTTGCTAATCTTGTTCACAAATTTAAAAAATAGACAAGCATATGTAGAAACTCCCAGTGTCTCACATGGGAGAGATATATATATATATTTTTTTTCTATCTCAAAAAAAGAAGTTCATTAATCATCTATTGAGTAACATGTTTTGTGCTGGAAACAGTGATAGCTTCTGGGAACATCAAGGTTAACTAGGACCCAGTTTCTTCATTCACAATCCAGCAGAAAAGACAGCTTTAAAAAACAATGATATAATTAGATAAGGGGTAAAACAGAGTGTTTAAAAGTATTAAGAAATATCTGATTAATTTGAACACTTTGACACTTCTACTAAGCTTTTCATACAGTTTCATCTTGTGATACATTAATGTGTGATCAAAGTCTCCCTATTTGTCAATAACAATAAAATACAGAATAAAAAATATGTTTTCTTTGCAAGCAATGCTAGTTTGCTTTGTTTTGGTAAGTTCTGGGTAAATTATCTATTTTTAAATGAAGGTAGTTAACTTTCACTTTCTCTATTTCTTTAAGAACTCACTAAAAACTATTATCAGACCTGAGATGGGAGAGTTGATTAATTCATACAATACTAAACTTCTATTAACATTACTGTACTAGCATGTGGTAAGTCATTAGACAAAGGTATTTAAGTTCTCAGGTGAATGACTTTAATAAATGTCTATTATGTCCTTTATTAAGAGAAACACTTATTACCTCACTCCTCCTGCTTCAATAGAGTTTCACTCTACTGCCCAGGAAGTAAAAATATTGAAAGAACACTTCTGGGTCTTGTCTCTACCCTTTAATTTCCATAATACAGAAAAAGTAATAATTTATTTAGCCACTGGAATTAGTAAAAGGTCCGTTGAGAAGGAATAACTCATGTCTCTCACTTTCAAGTTCTCTTTTTTCTTATCTAAATCTGGTTTTTGAACTGGTTTTCTCAAAGGAGAGTAAGACCTCATACAAGAAGCAACAGAGCAAGATCTAATTCTGTGAAGCTGTAGTTGTGTTATTTCTTTGCCTGAGGTACATTTGGGGTGAGTTACAGGAAGCCTAATTTAGCTTTGGGTTTAGGCTGTGTATTTATACTCCAATCCAGCTCTCCCAATCATCTCTGTATTACTCCTGTGTCTCCATCATAATTGATTCTGAGTTTAAAAATAAGTTGTGATTTATCATCTCAAACACCAACACACTTATTTGCAAACATCCATGTAGAATATTTCCGCAAATACAGAGATTAATGCACTCTCCTCCTTCTAAGAATTGACATTATAAATAGGGATAAGATTATTACCCAAGGTTATTACAGAGCTGCAATATAAACCCAACAATGTCTAAGGACATAGAATACAAGTTGTGATAAAAACCACTGGTTGCCCTCCCCAAAATGAAGTCTTTGTCTTCCAGTATCCATTGAGCTAGATGGCATTGTTTGATTGACTACATGCTGGCCAGTGGATCAGAAGTCAGAATGCTATGCAAACACTTTCAGAAAATTTGTTTAAATAAGAACTAGAATGTGTATTTGTCTTTCCTCTTTTCTTCATACTGCTTAGGAAACATCTTCTGTAAGTGGAGGCTTATTTTTGATTTATCGGAATATGAATTACACCTTAGTGTTAGTAAAATATGAATCTGGGAGCAATCTGCATTCCCCATTACTGAATTCACCCTTCCGACTCTAGAGACTGCTCACATCTGGGCTTTTTTAGAAAAAGCTCTAAGCTTCTATTTTTTTAAAGCACTACTTACATGATCTCAGACAAACTTACCTCTAGATAATCCGTTCTGAAGTGAAGAAAAGACTTTTTGAAGTTTATGATATAGGAGATAACTTTTTAAGGGTGCTTAAGAATTATATATATATCGCTAGATTGGAGACAGTAGAGTGTTTGAGATTGGGGGAGGGACAGCGTATGCTGAGAAGCAAAGTGGCTGTTCAGAAATTTTAGAAAATTAAAATATTCTGGCTTTGTGAGCATGGAGAGTATGTAAAAGGGGAAAAAGTCTGGAAGTTCTTGAAGCCAGACTTAAAAATAATAGTGAATTTAGTATATAGAGGCTCATATAGATTTTGGGACCAGAGACATAATTTATTCTATACATTGAGAAGATAAATGTGGAAGCAATGGGTGGATACATGAAGAAAAAGCAACTTGACAGAAGTGTAATAAACAGTTGGGGTTGATAAGACTATGCAAGGGATTGAAGGTTTAACTTTGGGATTGGCAATGAGAATGGAAAACAGAGATACATACAGTAACATCTGTTATCATCAAATATCTTGGAAAGGTGTCTGACATCCTCATAATCACCCACTAAGGGAACCTTTCTGATTTTATTCCATGCCACTGAAATTCTTCGTGTTTAACCTGCCATCAATGAAAGATTGTTATTTACTGATCACTTATCTGTTTCAAAATGTAAATTCTTCTGTAGCATTTGACTTTACTGATCACTTAATGCTACTTGAAACTTCTCAGTGATCTAAAAGATAATCTCCTTGTTTTTTATAGTCATTTTTTAATTAGACTCTGTATCAGTGACGTGTTCTCCAACAATGCAGAAACACTGGGATGAGTGTGTATGTTGGGGGGAGGGGTAGAAGAGAAAGAGAGGAAAAGAGATTGATTTTAAGAAATCAGTTTAGACTATTGAGGAGCCTGGAAAGTCTATCATCTGTGGGGCAAGCCGGCAGCTGGAAACCCAGGGAAATGTTGGTGTTGGAGCTCAAATCTGAAGGCAGTTTAGAGGCAAAATTCCTTCTTCCTCAGGCACTTGGATTGTAAAGACTTCAAGAGATTGGATTAAGCCCATCCTTATACCTTATAACATAGGACAATCTGTTTACACAAATTCTATGGATTTCTCTGTTAATCTCATTTGAGAAACACTATCACAGCATTATCTAGTCTGGTGTTTGACCAAATATCTGAGTATTGTAGCTTAGCCGCATTGACATAGAATGAACCATCACAGAATCCTTCAATAAATATGCTTTTGTCCACTGCTCAAAGTTTTTTTTTCAATGTTTACTCCTTGTTTCTCGTTTTTACCCAAATAATATTTGCCTTTTATTGAGCAACCATTTGCACTTTGATGAATCACAAATCTGTTATATTAAAATTGGATTATTCGTATTGAAGGAAGAAATGAATATGTTAATAATATTACAGAGAGTTAAAGAGATTCAAGAAGATAGCCAGAGAGAGAAGCTGAGTTTAGAGAACAGAAGGATAAAAATAGTTATGACAAAGAAGAAAGAAACAGAATAAAGGCTGATGGGTCAGGTGGTAAGACACATAGAAGAAGCCAACTCTTATGTGGGTAGAGATGGTCTCACTAGTAACAAAGAATCAGAAACCTCAGAGAAGATGCAAACTCAGGTAAAGGTAATTGGCTTTGGAAACTAGGAGATAATTTGGAATACTACTAAAAAAAGCCAGTGGTTCATTAAATTAGAAATGTAATGGAGGGGAAATAATTTTAGAATTTAAAACAAAGACAAAAATCAGCTACAGCAGTCGCAAGGGGGAAAACCACCGCAAATTATAATGCTTGGAGAATATAAGTAATAAAGCCATTCTGCTTATGAGCTGTAAGATCTTAAACAAACTAATGAACCTCTTTTCCTCAGTTTCCTCATCTGTGTAATAGGGATTTTATGTAAATATAATCAACGTATATTTATATAATTATAATTATAGTAGCCATATAATTATACATTACAAAATTATTACATTTATATTCTAGACACACACATAATTATAATAGCTATATATTAAGTGAAATAAATAAAATAATTACATAATTATATGTAACAATTATATGTATAGTTGTATTGGATAATTATATAACTAAATAATATAATTATATATACAATATTATATAAAAATATATTTGTATACATTATTATTATAGTATATATAAATTTGTATCTATTTTATATAGTAATATAGATAAACATATAAATATATTTTATGTTATACATAAATATATGCATTTTTTATATTTAATATACACAGTTATGAGCCGCATAATGACATTTCAGCTAATGACAGGCCACATAAGGAAGGTAGTAAAACAATATAATGGAGCTGAAATATTTTTATCTCCTAGTGACTGTATAATTGTGGTACTATCACAGCTCATATTTCTAAAAAGAGTGACATCTCCTTAAGAAGAGGTTCAGGTAGGTCCTTCCAGAAGATGGTTTTGTTATCCTAGGAGCTGACAGCTCCATGTGTGTCATTGTCCCTGAAGACTTTCCAGTGGGACAAGGTGTGGAGGTGGAAGACAGTGATATTGATGATCCTCACTCCGTGTAGGCCTAGGATGATGTGTGTGTTTGTATTTTAGTTTTTCACCAAATAATTTAAAAAGGAAAATAAATAAACAAATTTTAAAATGGAAAAAAGCTTATAGAAGAAGAATATATAGAAATGAAATATTTTTGTAAAGCTTTACAATGTGTACAATGTGGCTGTGTTTTAAGCTGTGTTATTACAAAGAGTCAAAAATGTTTTACCAAGTTAAAAGTTTATAAGGTAAAAAAATTACAGCATGCTGTTTAATTTTAAGATTAATTTTAATTAATTTAACTTTAATTTTTAATTAAAGAAAAACATTTTTTATAACTTTAGTGTAGCCTAGTGCACAGTGTACATCAATTCTACAGTCATGTACAGCAAGCAACATCCTTGGCCTTCACATTTGCTCACCCCTCATTCCCTGACTCACCCAGAGACACTTCCAGTTCTGCAAATTCCATTCATGGTAAGTGCCCTATTTGGATAGGCCTTTTTTTTTTTTTTTGTCTTTTATGCCATACTTTATTGTTCCTTTTCTACATTTAGATATGTTTACCTACAGAAATACTTACCATTGCATTACATTTGCCTGCAATATTTGGTACAGTAGCACTCTGTTACAGGTTTATAGCCTGTAACAAAAAAAAAAAAAAAAAATAGGCTATACCATACAGCCTAGGTGTATTAAGCTAGACATCTGGGTTCATGTAAATATGATGTGAACACAATGAGGAAATTGCCTAAACATGAATTTTTCAGAACATAAAGCTGTCATTAAGTGACACATGACTATATACACCTTTATATATGTCAGGGATTGCAGTAAATATTTAATAAAGCAGGATATATTAATTGTTTGATATGGAGGATATATTAACTGCTTGATATTAATTGCCTAGTCTATGTGTCCTCTTGGATGACAGGACTTTCTACTCAGCCACTTTCTCTCTGGAAATACAAGTGATGTTTCTCCCACACTGTCTCTGCACTCTGTTACTGAGGCTGAAAGCAACTAGTCTTATGTTTTACTAGCCATAGAGAAAGAAATCAGGAGGAAAATACCTATGTGTGATGTGAAATGAAGGCATATCTTCTCTCATCTAGGGAACTGCATGTGTCTGGTTTATCTACCGATCTGGCCTGTTAACAGCTATTTCTCAGACATATGTCTTGAAGACATAAAATAAGAATCATAGTGATTGACACTCTAGAAAAGGGTTTCTGAACCTGGAAATACTGACATTTGGGGTTAAATATTTTTTGAGGGGTGGGGGTGCAGTCTTGCGAAGTGTAGGAGGTTTTGCAGTGATTAAATGTGAGTAACAACCCCCTTTCTGTGACAATCCAGAGGGTCTCCCAATATTTCCAAATGTCCACCTGAACAGTGAAACATAAAACCTTTTCTACAATTCAGAACCACTGACCTACAATCACCCGAATGCAGTGTACAGCAATTACTCCGTGTGTAGCCTCATTTTATTTGCTTGCATGTATGCATGTAGTCAGTAGAAAGTATTTTGCCTTTGGTTTATCTATTTATTTATGCATTTGTGTATTTATTTTGCCTTTGGTTTAAAATGTGATTGCATTTTTCTCATTGGTTGGCCTGGCTAATCACTAAGATTGTTAGTAACTTGTGATAGGGATCAAGGGCCTATTTTTATGGAGAAAAAAAAAACATTCTTTTTAGAAAGAACAAATTAAAAATTTGGACCGTATGAATAATCTCTTGTATCTCAATTAACAACACTCAGAACAACACTTTTGAGCAGCATTTCCAGAACAATTTCTACGACTTTCTAATGGAAGTTTCCAGTATTACAGGCAACTCTTTTTGGGGAATCCCTGACTATGGGAGGACCAAGCATTTCCTATTGTATTTATTGACAGTAGATATTAAATATTCTAAAAACCGTTCAATGAAGTGGCAAAGGACAATGAAAGACTCATGAATTTCTGCTCAGTATATCTCCAGATTAAACCTTTCTCTAGACAGTCCCAAACCTCTCAGACTTTTATAGAACTATTTTTAAGCCAGGCACTATGCCAGTAATCCCAGCACTCTGGGGAGCTGAGGCGGGAGGATTGCTTGAGCACAGAAGTTCGAGATCCGTCTAGGTAACAGAGCAAGAACTCATCTCTATAAAAAAATCAAAAAATTAGCTGGGCATGGTGATGCCCGCCTGTTGTCCCAGCTACTTGGGTAGTGAGGCGGGAAGCTCACCTGAAACTAGGAGGTCAAGGCTATGGTGAGCCATGATCATGCCACTGCACTCCAGCCTGGGCAACATAGTAAGACCTCATCTCTACAGACAATAAAATAAAATAATTAGCCAGGCATTGTGGTACATGCCTTTAGTCTCAGCTACTTGGGAGGCTGAGGATTGCCTAAGCCCAGGAGATCAAGGCTGTGGTGAGCTATGATTTTTGTCACTGCACTCCAGTCTGTGTGACAGAGTGAAACCCAGGCAATAAAATGAAATGACAGTTTTTAACAAAAGAGCCTCTAATATAAAAAAACTCAACTCTCTAATTCCAAATACTTTTTTTCTCGGAATACTTGAATTTTAATGTCTAGATTCTTACAGAAATTAGAGACTAATTATTTCAAAATATTTAAAACTCATCAAAAACTAAAAAGCAGATTGTAAAAAAAATCAATTTACTGTCTTCTAAATCCACTACTTATCATCAATTGAAAACCTAAATAGTACTGAAATGGTAGTGGGATGACTTTCTGTCCTTTAATAACATTAAGAGCATGTATTTATGCAATTACCCTGGTGAAAACCCTTCTCTGACAGCTCCTTCAAGATAATAACCCATATGACTTTTGTGGGGTTCATTATGATCTTTTAACAATGTGCTGCATTTCTATCCCACCCTCCTCACTCACCTCACACCTTCTACACTCTACGCTCAAGCCACTAACTTCATGTTGTTTTCTGAACCCACCATGGGCCTTACACCTTGGTTCCTTCACAGGCTATTTCTTCCCTTCCATCTTCATGGAACTGACTCTTGATACAGACCCATGACTCAGCTCAGCTGCTGGTTGCTTTGGGAGGTCCTCCCTTGACTCAATTTGAATTACACCCTGGATCTAGCATTCTAAGACAGAGTAGCAGCCCTGGTATTGCATCTGACCAGACTTCCACTACAGGAGCTTTATTGACCAAGAACCTAGCTGTTGTGCTCTGAACTGCATGGCTGCAGTTGTGCCAAGGCCCTGTCTCACAGAATATGTCTAGTCCATGACTGAGTGTGGTGACACCAAGGCAGGCCCATCCTGGGAGACACAAACTCTCATGGTTCTGATTCTGCCTCTTTGATTCCTCTACTTTGTTGGATTTTCCTTAGACTTCCTGGCAGGCTAAGAAATGTTCACCCACACTGCCTCCCTCTCTTTTTCACTCTGAATCAGACTTGCTGACTGCTTCCAAACTTCTCTGCTTTCTTTCTGTGTTCTCTAACAGGCATTTCCCCTAAGAAAATCTTTGCATGTTTAATTCTGTCTTAGCATCTGCTTCTCAGAGGACCCAGAGTAACACACACAAGTCCCCGGGTATATCTCTCAGTAAGTACTTGGTTATACTGTATTGTACTTGTCTATTTATATAGTTGATTTTCTATACTGGATTATGATCTTCTTGCCATTGGGGATTGGCTCTTCTTTTTCTCTATCCTCAATACAATATTTAGGAAACATTCAATACACGACTGTCTAACGAAAGACAAAATCACTCACTTTACTGAGCTTTCAATCTTACAGACAAACAAAACTAAATCCATTTTAAAAATTGACTTACTGCAAGGCACTCTGGTTGCTATAGGATACAGAAAGCAGAAAGCTATTAAGATAGTTTCTTACTTTTCAGTTTATAATTTTAGATCTGGAGATAGAAAAATGGAAATACATTATGTTGATAGAAAGGTGTGTGTGTGTGTGTGTGTGTGTGTGTGTGTGTGTGTGTGTGTGTGAAAGAAGCAGTGTTAAGAGGTTTAGAAAAAAGAGAATTCATTGTGGGTTGGGAAAATGGCATAAGTTTAATCAGCAATAGTATTTCACTTGATAATTACCGATTGTTTACCCAGATAAAAAAGAGTAGTGGTTCACACGTGTCATCCCAGCCCTCTGGGAGGTCTTTGTAGGATGATAGCTTGAGCTTAAGAGTTTGAGCCTAACCTATGCAACATAGGGAGACTTTGTCTTTACAAAAAAGTAAAAATAAATAGCCCAGCGATGTGGCACGCACCTTTAGTCCCACCTACTTGGGAGGGTGGAAAGATAACCTGAGCTCAGGAGCTCGATGCTGCGGTGAGCCGCGAACTTGTATGTCACTACATGCCAGCCAACTTACTAAAAGGAATAAGACAGAGTGAGACTCCAACTTACTCTGCAGAAAGGGAAAGAGATTCAGAAAGAGAAAGAGAGAGAGAGAGAGACAAAGGAAGGAAGGAAGGAAGAGAGGGGAAGAAAAAAGAAAAGAAAAAGGATATATACTAAGCAAGAAAAATGCCAAAAAAAAAAAAAAGTCTTAAAGATAAAAGTGCTCTTGGAGCCTTTGGGCATGAGTAGACTCCTTTGGCTGCCATAAAGTGTTAATTTGGGAGGATAAGATTATGGATCACATTAAATATTAGGCTAAGGAACTACTTTACAAAATCTCTCACTTCACTTTCTGTACACTAGCCATCCACGCTGGCCTTCTTGCTGTTCAAGGAACATTAAGAACGCCTGCACCTCAGGGACTTATCTATTGCTTAGCCTTCAGTATCATTTGTTTTCTCTCTTCCTCTTTCTCTCTTCCAGTTTTTACTCAAGTACCACTTTCTCAGTGCCTACTTCTCCACTACTTAAGAGTTCAAACCCATTCCCACATTTTTTACTCTCCTTGATTAACTCTATCACTAACACTCTATGTATTAAACTTTTAAAATAGCATTCTTTATCTCCCCACTAAACATGTAAACTCAATAAGAGCATACAATTTTGTTTCTTTCATTCACTATTAAATCTTCACTGTGTGGCTTAGTAATTAGCACATGCTAGGTATTCAGGGAATAATTTCTGGATGAATTAAAGTTAGGCAATTGTTGAGGTTTCAAAATTGAGAATGGAAATATTCACAGTATTTTAAAGCAATGACTGGAAAAGAAATTGCATGTATCTAAAATCAGCAGAATGAGACACTTGGAATGGAAATGGTGATGAGAGGTAGGGAGAAAGGTAAGCAATCATTGCAAACTGACAAGGGCCAAGAGGACCATAATGTTCATTTTTATGAAAACAACGATTCTAACCACTGTACCAGCATCATCATCATCCCATATGAATTTGTTGGGAATGCTGATCCTCTGGGTGTACCTCATACCTACTTAATCAGCAACTCTAGGAATGGGGTCTAGCAGTCAATGCTCTAACAAGCTCTCTAGGGATTCTGAGGACACTAAAGTTTGACAACTGATATAAAAGAAAAGATTGATATAGACAGGTAGATTCAGGAGGTAGATGAAATGAAAGGTACTGTTGAAATTTACTTTAAAAATGGGGAGCCTTGATATATGAAAAAACAGTTATTTCAGTAAAAGGGGTAAGACCCATGCAAAAGTATTAAGTCAGAATGTACATAATACTTTAAAATAATAATGCTATCTATCATCTATCCATCTATCTATCCATCAGGTGTCTATCTATCTATATGTATGTATCTATATGTATGCAGAGCCACTGCACATATATGTTATTGTTAAAAAATGGTTAGTTTCGTACAAAATTTTTCAATTAAATTTATTGTCTGCTCTGTTTATTGAAAGACAAAGTGACAAACCATACAGATCAGATTATTTAGATTCTTCTTGGAAAGATTC
>CAUYQG010258270.1:0-21185 GCA_963574415.1 Tarsius wallacei
AGTTGTGCTATTATTCATCAGGTTTCTCTCTATGTGAAACTGAAGTGACCTTCTGGAAAGCATCTCAAAATGCTAGGAAAGCTGAATTTCCATCTTGGTTTCTTTTCTTTTCTCTGTAAAAATTGTGGTCTCTGGGAAATCCTCTTTGTGTGACACTGTGCTGATTTTATGAGGAATGGAATCAAATAAGACATTTCTCTCATCATTTTCATGCCATTCTTATTCCATTCTGGGGAACCACACAGGTTACTCAGGCTTATTTTCAATTTTAGGGATTATCACTAAGGCACTCTTGTCTGTGAATAGCTGTTACTTGAACTTTTGTTGTGAATGCTTGAACTTCTTATTTTGCCATCTTGCTCCTTTTATCCATTTTGACTTGATATTTGTTTGTGTTGTAAAATAAATGCTCATTTTAATTTGTTTGCAGGTAAATACCCTGTTTCCCCAGTACCATGTATTGAAGAAATTACTTTTATTCCCATTGTATCTTCTTGTTGGTCATATCATAATTTAATCAACTTATAGGTTTTTGTATATTTCTGAGCTCTCTATTCTGTTCCATTAATCAATGTGTCTGTTTTTCTGCTAGAAACATATTGACTTATTTGCTATAGCTTAATAATATAATTTGAAATAAATAATTTTGATGTTTTTAACCTTGTTTTTTATTTCTCAAAATCAGTTTAATTATTGCATACAATTTGTGGCTCCACAAGTATACTTTAGAATTATTTCTCTAAATCTGCTAATAATGCCATTAGGGTTTTGATGGGAATTGCCTTAAATCTGTAGGTTGTTTTGAGTAGTATAAGATTTTAACAACATTAATTTTCTCCAAACCACAAACATGGTTTATACTTTAATTTATTTGTTTTTTTTTTAGATTTGGAAAATATAGTTTATTTAGAAAGTAAGTTAGAGAGAGAGAGAGAAGGAAGGATAATCCACCTCCCCAGATTGGGGAGGAGACCAGAGCTTAAGGAGAAGCGTGGCCTGGCAACAGCTCAAAGAGCAGTGTGCCAAGAAGGCCAGAGCTTTACAAAAGCAATGGCCAATTTATTTTTATTTTTATTTTTTTCATTAATGCTTTCTAGTTTTCAGCATATAGCTCTTTCACTTCTTTGGTTTAGTTAATGTCTGTGTATTTCATCCTTTTTGATGTTATAATAAATGGAATTGTTTTCTTAATTTATCTTTCATGTATGCTAAAAGTGATAACAGAAATGCAAGCATTATCTTTTATGCTAATTTTGCATATGCAACTTTTCTGAATGTATTTATTCATTCTTATAGCTTTTTGGTGTGTGTTTGAATTCTTTGAGTTTTTCTATATGTAGAATAAGGTCATTTGTATATAGGGATAGTATTGTTTCTACTTTTGTAACTTGTATGCTTTTTTTTTTCTTGTCTGATTGCTTTTGTTAGTATTTTCACTTTGAATGTAAGTGGAGAGAATAGGCACTCTTGCCTTTTGATGAATCTTAGAGATAAAGCTTTCAACTGTTTACCTTGAGTAGGATGCTAGCCATATACTTTTCATAAATGGCCTGTACAATGTTGAGATAATTTTCTTCTATATCTAAATCTCATTAGAAAACCTCATCAAAAAATTATGTTGAATTTTGTCAAATGTCTTTTTCTGCATCAATTAAGATAATCACTTGGCTTTTATCTTTAATTTTGCTAATGTGATGTGTCACATTGACTGAATTTTGTTTGCTAAGCCAGACTTGAATGTCTGGGAAATATTCTACTCGGCTATAATGTATAATATTTTAATCTGTTGTTGAGTTTGTTAGTATTTTATTAATAATTTTTGCATCTGAGATATTATCAGAGATATTATCTTGTAGTTTTCTTGTGATATTTTTGTCTAGGTTTAGTATCAAGGTAATTTTTGTTTCATAAAATGTGTTAAGTAAAATTCTGTCTATTCTTTTTTGAAAGAGTCTTTTTAAAAAATTGGTATTCATTCTTCTTTGTTTTTTTTTTGTTTGTTTGTTTGTTTTGAGTTGGAGTCTCACTCTGTCACCCAGACTGGAGTGCAGTGGCCGTTCCCAGCCACCGCAGCCTCGACCTGCTGGGCTCCGGCGATCCTTCTGCCTCAGCTTTCCGCCTAGCCGGAATTACAGGCATGCGCTACCATGCCAGTCTGATTTTTTGATTTATTGTAGAGATGAGGTCTCGCCAAGTTGCCCAGGCAGGTCTCAAACCCGCGGGCTCAGACAATCCACTCACCTCAGCCTCCCAAAGGCGCGGAATTACAGGCTGAGCCACCGAGCCCGGCTTCATTCTTCTTTGAATATTTAGTAGAATTCAGTCACACAGCCATCTGGTTCTGGGATTTTCCTTGTTGAAAAGTTTTTACTTACTACTCTTACTACTTTACTATCTTACTACTTTTACTATTTCATTTGTAATTGATCTGTTCAAGCTTTCTATTTTTTTCTGATTCAATATTGGTAGATTATATGTTTGTATGAATTGATTTAATTCTTCCAAATTATCCAATTTTTTGACATATAAGCATTCATAATAATCCCTATAATCCTTTATTTGAGCCATTTATTCTAATATCTCCACCTTTATTTCTGATTTATTTAGGACTTTTCTTTTTTGTCTTGATTAATCTAGCTAAGACTATATAGACTATTTAAAAATAATAAACTCATAGCATGTTTTTGATATAGTTTTTTCTATGCTCTATTTTATTTATTTTTGCTCTGATTGCTTGACCTTTTTATATTCTCTCTTTATCCCTTACAACTGGATGGATATGAAAAACAATCATGAGTGATTAGACAAGAAACACTCATGATTATGTTAAAACAAGAAAATAAAATGTAAATGGGTTGCTGAATATTATTTTGGAAGATCTGCCTATCCATGCTGGCCACCACAACCTCTGGATCATTCTATAAGAAATAAACATGTTTCTAGCTTATTTAAGCCAATATATTTTGTGTTTCTATTTTAGAGCAGCTTAGCCTACAATCTAATCAAAACAACATGTATATGAAAATAAAAAATTATGTAAAAAGCTGGACATTTGAAAACGAAAAAACAGATTAAAATACTTTCACAGAAGGCAAATTAGAACAAAAGTTTACTAAGAAAATAGTGGTCCATAGTACCAAATAATAAGGAGATATTACATGAAATAAAGCATTGTAAGTATATGCTGAAATACTGATGAGCTTGAAAAACTAAGGTACTTATTAAAAATTAGGAAAATCCTCTGTGGGAAGTGATAGAGTGAGTTAATGAGAAACACATGGACAGATTATCTGAAATTGAGGACTCTATATATGTTAGAAATTATGAAGGTGTAGAATTTCTGTAGAATTTGGTAACTTTTTCTTGAAATATTCAGCTGCCTAAATATGAATCATTATGTTGAAATAAAAAAATATGAATGACTGCATAAAGCTTTTTTTTTTTGGTCTGAACCAGAAAGTTGATTGTATACAGTTCACACAACAGAGATTAAAGTCCTGACAATTAAGTTCTGGATTTAAATCTTAGTGTTTAACAATTTTGTACCATTGCTGGTTATTTATACAGTTTAAGTGTTCATTTTCTCAGTCATTAAATGTGGATAAAATACATTATTACAATATGTTCTGTTGCGGTAATAAACAACCCTAACTTTCAGTGGCATACAATCATAAACATTTATTATATACCTGCGAGTTGGCTAAGACTCTACACCACTTTAATATGCTTGTCTTGGCCAGTCTTTGTTGGGCTTGATTCTAGGGTAGAATCATCTTCAGACCCCTTCTTCACAGTTTTTTAGTCTATAACTCAGGCTTAATAAATGATCACTAGGAAATAGTTTACTCTCAAAAAGTAGAAGTTCTAGAGTCTAACCAAAAATTTGCAATGTCTATAGGAGGTTTTGCTAGGATGTGATTTTTTTGTGACTTAATATCCCATTGGTCAAAGTAAGACACATTGCCATGACAAGGAAAGGAAAATTAAATGCAGCTGACACTAATAATAACTCAGTTAATCTCTACTAATCTTATGTTTATTATTAGAAGATTTATTATTCTATTTTACACTGACTAATATTAAGGTCTACAACGTATATAAAAAGGAGCAAGATAAGAGGGAACTGAAAGATTGAGAGTGAATACACATTATTCCAGAAATGTAATAAATTTAAAAAGTGAAGGCTATGTTTGAAGAGGGACATCTCATAGTTTAATATTTATATACATTCAAAATGGTTATGTCATTGGGTAATTTTAGTGGTGATAAGATCATTGACATTGAATAAATCAAGGAGCTGTTAGACTATCTCATCGAATAAATCAGCTACACTACATGGAACTGCTAGGAGAGAGATGACTATAAAGTGAATTTCAAAGGCTGGAGTAAATTAAGGAATTCAATAAAAAGTTGTTAACTTTAAATAATAAAAATAACATCTAATAACATAAGCCATACAGATATAAAGGTTTTAAAATAAAAAGGTTGCAAAAATGTTTTGAAAATAGTAATAAAGATTTTAAAATAATGGAAATACATTGTTCTCTGCTTGGTGACACCTTAAGAGCGAAAAAGATGAAAGAAAACATGATAGTAAATGAAATATTAAGTACTGATACCTTAATTTTTTTAAACTTGAGATATAGAGTTTTATGTGCTTGTTGGACCTATTGGTTTCCTCAGTCATGTGGGTTGCATTGGCCACCTAACTGTGAGTATGCCTTCATGATGAATTTGAAAACTGTTGTGATGCTACATTCACTCACTCATATTTATATATTATATATATTTGTATGTATGTTATATCCTTTTCATCATATATTTTCAATTTTCTATTAGAATAAAGGAAAATCGCTTTCAGATAACTAGTCATTCTTCTCAATTTTCAAAAGCAGAGCAGTTCTTTGTTATGTGGCTTTGCTCACATAAAATGTCCACATCTAAAGAGGCCCTTGACAGGACAGTATTTTTATTTGCCAAGTGTTAAGAAAACACAGAAAGAAACTTCTGGGGATTAGATAAGGCTACCAAGGTTATTTATGAAGAAATAAGAACTTCAGGTACCTGCTTTCCACCACAGGATAGTTAAAAAGAAAAGGCTTTTGACTCAATTAACTAATTGGGATAATAAAAGATATGTTTTGCTTTTCAAAGATGGTTTAAATTCATTCAAACTTTAACTCAAATATAATTGGAATATAGATACTCAAATTTTGTATATTTGACTTCATTTTCACTGGTCTTATTTTTATTTGACAATGTTAAGATATTCTTGTCCTCTTTCTCAATTTCCTTATAGCGTCATTACAAACTCCACAGTTTTGTAGACTTTCAGTCTATCAGAGAAAGTATAATGGACTCTAGAAGAATCCATGTTTCCTTCACATGTAATAGGTTGCACAAGGCCCACATATTAATATAGATTCAATCAGGGCTTCAGCATAAACATTTTTCATCAAAAACATTTTATTTCAAAGAATCTATAGTATTTTTAAAAGAAACTCATTGGGTAAATATTTTGTGCAAATTCAATAATCTTATTTCTGCAGGGATCATTGTGTGTGTGTTTGAAATAAGTTGTAAATCCATCTCATAGAAGCAGAGAAAGAATGCATTTGACAGCACACCTGAAATTATTAGGGTTGTTTAGATCCTAATTAATTAATATTAAACTTGACGCCATCGAATACCAATTCATACTAGTGTTAATGGTTTAATCATTTATAATAAATTAATATTTATATTTAATAATAACTTGTATATATACATTTAGTAACAATAATTAGTTTAAAAGTAATTATATATCACATACTATATATAATTATATCACTATTGATCATGTCTATCAATCTATTTATACATCAATCTATAAGAGGAGGACCCAAAAAAGCCTGAAATTTATTTACAAAAAAATTGTGCATTTATCCTTACATGTTTAAACTTCAGTCACCTTCAAAGTACTCTTCATTCGATTCAATACACGTATGGAGATTCTTTTCCATTGCTCAAAACAGGTCTGAATTTGTCAATTTTTATGCTTTTTAATGCTTTTGCCATTTTTTTCTTTCACTTCTTCCACATCAGCAAAACATTTCTCTTTGAGGACTTTCTTCATACAGGGAAACAAAAAAAGTCAGTGGGACGATACCAGGTGAATAGGGAAGGTGGGGCATGGGGGTCATGCCATAGTGTCAGCTTGTGTGCTGTCATGGTGGAAGAATCAGTCATCTGTTTGCACAAATCAGTATATTTCTTGAGGGCACAACCTCTCACAATGCCAGCTGGTGCATTGCTCCAATAGGTTCCTAGAACACTTATCTAGACATTTTCATCAAATACATGTATTATCTGTACTACAAAGGGTCTGCCCTCCAAAAAAACAGTTTCTGTTTTTTTTACTTTTCTTTTGAGCCCCCCCTCATATATTTTTGTCTGTCTTTAAAGCAAAACTGAATAACTAGAAATTGGTAAATTTTCTAGTAGATTTAACGTTTCACAAAAAGGTGATAATATGATAAGGTCTTAATTCATTTACAAAAATAGAAAGTTGCCCTTGACCTATGATCATTTTCTGTTTTTGTGGTATCTACTTGCTATTGCTTTTATGATTTTCTATCTGAAATGTAAACAGTGCTTTGTGTTTTCTCTTGGCTTCTATGTGACCTATACAGAACTGCAGGACTCATAAAGATTTGTTTTCCCATGAGTTAACCCAAGGCACAATGATTTCCTCTCCAATTCTATCAACAAATTTTCTTCTTCATGTTTTCTAAAGGAGATGATTTTGTTCATTCTTTTTCTGGAATCATTATTTAGAAATTAAAATTTGTGCAAAACTCATAATTAAATTGCCTATTTATTTACCTATTTTCAGATTTTGGTTCAAACACTGGTACATATATTTTTACATCACTTTAAAAAATCTCACCTTTTAATTCAAAATCTGATTTTGGTCACACACAGTGGCTCATTGCTGTAATTGCAGCATTTCAGGAGGCCAAGTTGTAAGGACCACTTGGGTCCAGGTGCTTGAGACCAGCCTAGGTACATAGTGACAATTCATTTAAAAAAAAAAAAAAATCAGAAAATTAGTTGGGTGCAATCCCTTAGTAGTCCCAGTTATTCAGGAGACTGAAGTGGAAGGATCACTTGAACCCAGGAGGGAGGTTAAGGTTGCAGTGAGCCATGAGCAGTGCCACTACACTCCAGCCTGGACAACAGAGTGACACCCCAACTAAAACAAATATGATTTTATAAACATCATCTACAATTTCTTTTGTCATTTTTGTTTTCAAAAGACACAGGAACCAGTGTCAAGTTCAAGCTAAATACCAATGCAAAGTAAAATAAAAGAGAACTCCTGTAGTTAGAACATTGACATGGTAGACAGATGACTCTGGGGTCAAATAGAATCTGAATCACATTGGATGGCACTAAATAGGTGACTATGATTAAGTTACTTAAACCAAGTCTCAGTTTTCATGTATGAATTATAGTAGTTTAATAGGTACTCTGCAGTCAATGTTTTATTTTCAATCAGGTATTTATTTGAGAATCATGTTTTTACACTAAAGAAAAATATATTGTTTTTAATTAATTTAATTTAAACACTAGCAGAAAATACATTATGACAGATGTTTAATTATAAAATTTAAGCATTGTGATCTCTTCATAAGATGTTGGATATTGGGTTTTACTTGAAAATAAATAGGTCAAGATTCAGGTCTTTTTTTTTTTTTTTTTGTAAATCCAGAAAGTTCTTTCTTGAACACTCTAAACTTTATACGGTCTAAAGCCATTTCTCTACCAACTCTCCAGATTTACTTTCTGTCATATAATCTTGCTTCCCTTCAGAATGATAACTGCTAAGTGTAAGCATATTGTTTCATTTGTGAACAAGATCATTTTCTGCTTATCCTGATAGGGGGGTTCAGAAAAGTTTATAACACATAACACTTAACACATACTGACTTTATTAATTAAACACCTGTATCCTGAAGGAGTATCCAATATTGTGCTCAAGTGTGGAAATTGAGGCAGATATCTACTGTACTTCACAAGTACTGTATCTGGTTATAGAGCTAGTATGTATTTGTTACATAGAAAGGAAGGGCTACAAAGGAAATTCATATATATGAATAACAATTTATACGTATATGTAAACTTTATGCAATGCTTCATGGTTACAAATCCCAATATTTGTTGTATCAAAAATTAATATTTATATTAATATTTTACTCAATTTCATTTAACCTAATTTTTATTCATTGCAATATACCTAAGAAATTGCTCTTTTCTCTTGCTTTTATTAGCTCAGTTCAAAGTATCTCTTATCGCCTTTGCTATATTTTAGCCCAGTAATATATTTAAATCTCCTAATATATCCTAATAAAATAACTCCAATTATTTTTATTACATCTCTCCAATCTTTATAAATTTCATTCATTTATTTTCATAGATATATTTTTTCAGAAACTAAAGGAATTCACCAAGAAGATCTATTAATTTTTTCTCTATTAAATGCAATGTTTTTTGCTCTGCACTCTGAGTTAAGATGTGACTTTTTTAAAATTGAAATATTACTCCTATAAGTGCGTCCTTAAATAGTGTCTCTACATTTGAGATTTGCTAGGCATTTTTAATTTCTAGATTTTTACTTTATAAATCTGTTCATTTGCCTTCATCTAATTATCCAGGGCTTGCATTAAAAAGTACACTATTAAGTGCTCTATTAAGATTTTTTTGAATGTCAACTTTTATTAGCCCAACTTAAAACGTTCTTCAGCAGAAATAATTAAAAGTTTTATTGCATGCTCAACACAATACAAAATAACAAAACTCACCAAAAGATAACCATATCAGAGATAAAGAAGTGAAACAGATACGTCAAGTACAATAAAACAAAGATCAGGTGAAATCAGATTGCTTTATAGTAACAAGACATTAGAAGACAACAGCATAAAACTTCCAAATTTTTGTGGTGTAATGACTTTCATTTTAAATTTGTATACCTGAAAAAATGATAATTTAAAAAATATAATTGGGGATTTCCAGGAAGATGGCAGCATAAACAGTCAGACTTTGTGAGTCTCTCTGTGTGTGAATGATTGTATGGACAATTCTGCATGTGTGTCTGTGTGTAAGTGGGAGTGTGAGAGGCTGACTGAGTGGGGACTCAAGAGTAAGTGGCCAGGGCCCTCCTGGTGAAGCCACTGATGCCACAGCTCCTCTGCTTGGACCCTTACACTTCCCAGAGTGCAAAAACGAGCACCATTTTCTAAAATCAGCAGAGCTTTTACCGGGAAGAATGGCTGGAGTGATTGACAATCCCAACACCATAGCAATGAACTGAATGCTGATAGTGAAAGCCATGGAGGGAGTGCAGTGTAGAAACCTGAGGCAGAGTTCTGAAGAAACAGTGGGGAGAAGCCACCCTGAGACCAGGCTGGGCTCCAGATCCTTGTCACCAGGTCCCATGATCCGGAGACTGGAGATTGCTGGAGAAGGAGAGACATCGACCCCACTGGTGACAGAAATAGTAGCTGGCAGAGAAACTGACCAGACTAACACCTGGGCAGAGAAATGCCCCAGAGCAGTCTCTGTGAAACAGCAGAAATGTATCTTGGGATCAGGTGCTATCTCTATGTTGCATTTGTGACCTCAGAGAACATTGCCCCCAGTGCACAAGCCCTGGTGGTTAACAGTAGATGCAGAGCCCCAGATGATCCACTCTCCACCCTGAAACTACTACTGGGCAATAGACACAGACAGCAGAACTGCCTTAGAAGGAGGCTGGTGAATGCCTAGCTGACTACCCCCCCACACACACACCCTTAGCAAAAAATGAAATAGATTGGGATGGCAAAGCAGAGACAGGAGGTATAATTCCTCTGCCATGAATTGGATGCTCTGGGAGCTGTGACAAAGTTGGGAGAGGAAGGAAGGAGGTGAGATCTTGAGAGACACTGTGTCAAGTTATTTTGGCCCCATTCCCTCACATGGGTGTGTGATGACTACCAATTGTAGGCAGCAGGGGGTGAATATTTTAGCATCTTATGTTCCAACAGCAAATAGGAAGCCTACAGTAACAGTCCTGCAGTTGCAGAACCCATCACAAGAGACAGTCTCTCCACTCAAAGAGACATACTAAAGCTGAGAATGCTTTATCAATTTTTTAGGGAAAGTTGGATATTGGGTTGTTTGTTTGATTTCTCATTTGGTTACTTTGTAGATTGGCTTTCTCTTAGAATTCTCTTTCTTTGTTCTTTCTCTGTTTTTAAAATGTTTTTTCTTCCTTTTTTCCCCTATTTTTTTCTTAGCTCTTTTTCTCCCTTTCCCCTCCTTTCTCTTTTTTCTCTCTTTTCCCTCTTATACCCTGTCTTGGACTCAGGAGCTATGCAAACATACCCACTATAAGATCATATTGTACAAAGACGGAGAGTGAGTCCTAGCTAGCCCATTCACCAGATAGCAAGCATTATGACCTGTCAATAAGTTCAAAAACCTTTAAGCCCCCAACTCTCTACTAAGTGCTCAAAAAGTAAAGAAACAGCACAATGCTCCACCCCCAGCCCTACTCCACTATTGAACAAACCCAGACTCTTGGTTCAAAGAAGGACAAAAGGTAGAGCAAATATCAGAAATGACTTCTTCTCTATTTTTCCACTGAGCCGTAGAATTAAAGAGAAAGATAAGAGAACTGCTACAAATGATGAAAAACTGTCTGAAATCATCAGTGTTCCAGCAAAAAATCATCGCTAAGAAGAATAGCTACTAGGGCACAAAAAATGGCTCTCACCCAGAATGACAGTACCCAGAAGGTACTTAGGGAGACAAGAGAATCATTGAAAAATGAATAACAATAAATGCAAGGGCTAAACTAAATATAATTGTAATTGAACTAAACAGGCTCAAGAATAATAGAAATAAATAACCCCATCCAAAAAATAAATAAACAACTGACAAATATGGGAAGCAGAATTAACAAAGCAGAAGAATGAATCTCAGAGTTGGAAGACCAAAATATAGAATTAACGCAATCTATTACAAATATAGAAAAAAAAAAGGAGTGCCGCCCTCTGCCAGCAGCACCCTGACTTTGGGACTCTGGCTCTGCCACTCCTCAGCCAGGCCCATTGGCTCAGCCTGTAATCCCACGATTTGAGTGGATTGCCTGAGCCTGTGGGTTCGAGACCCATCTGGGCAACTTGGCGAGACCTCATCTCTACAATAAATCAAAAATTAGCCGGGTGTGGTAGCACATGCCTGTAGTTCCAGCTACTTGGAAGGCTGAGGCGGAAGAATCACCGGAGCCCAGCAGGTCAAGGCTGCGGTGGCCGGGAGCGACCACTGCACTCCAGTCTGTGCGACAAAGTGAGATTCCAACTCAAAGAAAAACAAACAAACAAACAAACAAAAACTTAAGAAGAAAGAGGTAAGTCACCAAGAGATGTGTGATTTTATCAGGAAACCAAACCTACATGTGAGTGGAATACCTGACATAAAAAGAGTAGTGGAAAACACCTTGGGACAAACATTCCATGAGATCATTCAAGAAAAATTCCCTCATCTGACCATAGATGACTATACAAGCACAAGAGATCCAGACTACTCCTGCAAGACATCTTATGATAAGACCAAACCCTAGACACATAGTAATTTGCCTACACAAAGTAGGTATAAAAGAATAAAACTTGAAAACATACATATACATTATCCCCAAAAGCCAAAAGAAAACCAGCAAACAAAGAAAAAAACTTTATAAGAACCACAGTACAGCAATAAATAATCATATTTCAATAAACAGCCTAAATGTGAATGGACTAAATGCACCACAGAAAAGACACAGAATGACAATCTGGATAAGAAACCATGTCCCCATTGTTTGCTGCATCCAGGAGGCTCATCTCACTACAAGGGATGCACACAGATTCAAAGTTAAAGGATGGAAAATGAGTTTCCAGGCAAATGGATCACAAAAGAAGACAAGAGTTGCAATCTTAATATCAGACAAAGCAACCTTAAAGCTATCAAAAATTTTTTAAAATGCAAAAGGACACTACATAATGATAAAAGGTTAAATCCATCAATAAGAAATATACATTCTAAACATATATGCACCCAACACAGGAGCACCAGCATTTATAAAGCAACTACTAAGTAAACTAAAAAAAAAGATATCGACTCTAACACTATTATGGAAGGGGACTTAAATACCCCATGCACAACCCTAGATAGATAATTGAGGCAACAATTCAACAAGGGGACCCAGAACCTAAACTTGACATTACCAAAAGGACTTAATAGATACCTACAGATTATTCCACTCAACAACCACAGAATATACATTCTACTCATCACCACATGAAATGTACTCCAAGATTGATCACATCCTTGCATAAACAAATTTCATAAGGTTGAAATATTGCCATGCACAATCTCACTCCACAGTGGAATAAAAATAAATATCAACACTAACAACATTTCCCCAACCACCCACAAAGACATGGACACTAAACTGCATGATGCTGGACAACTACTGAGTCAACACTGAAATCAAAGCAGAAATTGAAAGATTCCTGGAAACAAATGAGAATGAAGAAATATCTTACCCAAATTTCTGAGATGCCATGTGTGGGAAGCAGAATGCAAGATAAGAAATAGTCCTGAAAGGGCCTGAAGTGGGAATTGCTGACTGGCGGCACAGCCCCAGCAAAAAAAAAAAAGGCAACTATGGATAAGGGTAAGGCCCCATAGACCCTGCGTAAGGACTTTGGGCTAATAAGGTGGTTAGGTGAAGGCATCTGGAAAGCCCCCTTTGAAACCTGTTTGAGTGGCAATGCCCCGCAGTAAAAGTGGGCCTTGGAAAGGGTGCCTTTGCTTAAGCATTTAAAAGGAAAATGTGCTCCCATTAACTAGTCATGGTTGACAGTTTAAAAACAATGTGCGGTGAGAATTTGGTCTTTTAAGCAAGAGTTGTTGTGATCAGAGTTAATGTTTTTAAAGCTGTAAGTACAGACAGTCTGGAATTATTTTATCCCTTTGAGTAATGTAGGAACAAAAATAGAGTTGTTGTCATAAGTTTAACAATACATAAAAAATAGTTAGTATAAACATATACATCACATTATAGAAAACTATTATATAAAAAATAACAACAAAAATATAGAGTTGTTTTCATAAGTTTAACAATACATAAAAAATAGTATAAACATATACATCACATTATCGAAAACTATTATATAAAAAATAAGAATAGTTTAAATATAGTTATAGAAATTTATAGGATTTAATTTAGTAAATTTAGTTTTGATAAGGATTATAGAATATATAGATATAATAATTATGTTACTATATAATAGGATAAGTAATAATAATTTAGGAATAATAATCAAGCCAATACATTGCTGTTATGCTGTTATAGATACAAGTATACGGAATAACATATATACGTATTTAGGTAAGGTAAAAAATAAAATAGGATAAGGTAGGATAGAATATAAGGATAGGTAGAAGATAAGATTACTTTTAGAATAAAAATATAGAATAAAAAGAAGGACGTATGATTATAAGGAAGTAAAATGCAAAGAGGCAAAAATAGCAAAGCGGTTGTCTGGTTCCTGTGAAAACCAGATTTGCGGTTGTGAGGTCCTGAGACCCCAGGGGAGAAGAAAGGTATGAGAACAAACAAGACCTAAATCAGTCAAGGGGAACAGAAAATTGTTAACGTAGCTGTTAATTGTTAATATGGGTCAAATGTTTTGTGGAAAGAAAAAATGAATTTCTGAAGTATAAATATGTGTGTATTCAATAAAATTTGGTAGAGTCCTGAACTCTACCCAGAAGTCGACTTGTGTTGTCGTCTTTCGCCGCTCCTAATTCTGCTGTCCTCAGGCCCAGACTCTTGTAGGTTGGAGCTGGACTCCAGCAGAGTTCCATATGATATGGTGAATCTGTGAATGTAAAAGATTGATATTCTTCTACATCAAATGATATTTCTGGTTTAAGTTTTAAAATGGAACTATTTAGTGAGGTCTGTTTTAGGGTTAGTGATATAATCTAAGGATACAACTTTTTTACATTTTTTCCATGTATTATAGCAACAGATAATTATTTTCTATCGAAGTCTTATTGAGTTATTTCGGCAACAACTTCGTGTCTTAGTCCATTAATGCTGCTAAAACAAGATGCCATAGACAAGGTAGTTTATAAAAAACAGATATTAATTCTCACAATTCTGGAGGCTGAAAAGTCTGAGATCAAGAATCCAACAGTTTCATTTTCTGGCAAAGCCTATCTTGCTGTAACCTCACATGGCAGGAAGGGCAAGGCAGTTCTATAGGGCTTCTTTTATAAGGGCACTAATCCTGTTCATGGGTGTTCGACCCTCATGACCCAATAACTTCACAGCAGCTCCACCTCTTAATACATTAGTTTTCAACACATGAATTGTGAGGATGCACAATCATTTACACCATATCACTCCATGCGGTAATTATTTTAACTTTCAGCTAAGTATTCCTGATTGAGGATTTTTTTCATAATCTGATTTATTTGTTTTGGGACATTAAAAACAATATTGCTTTGTTCACTTTCCCTGAATGCAGCATGTATCTCTATGACTGCTTTTGAAGTGAGGAAATCTGTGCAAAATAAAAATCTTTACAAAATAGATCTTGCTCATCTTCTTATGTAGGTACATGCTATTCAGTTTTTGTTTTTTTCCAGAAAAGTCATGCTATGCTCTTTATAGATATGTAGGACAGATGTTAGAAATGTAATCTTAACACTTTTTTCACATTAATTAAGCTGTCATCCCCATCATCTTTGCTAACTGATTACTGGTGGTGGACAGGTAGCATGCCTAGTTTTACCGCCTCGCTTCTCTATCAACTATCATTATTTTTAGCTCATTTTATTTAGATAATTGCACTTAAAAATTTTATAAATTAGAATTAAGTAAAGCTTCCAAATACACCAGCCTGTTAAGAATTGCTTTATAATAGAGTAGCAAAAATAGGTAGATAGTACCTAAGTTGCTTTCTTGTTTGCTTTATTTTTCAATTTGAATGTTTTGTTTTTCTTAGTGAAGAATAAGTAAATTCAAAATTATGTAATTTGGGAAAATGACAAAGTAGACGTGACTGACTAAAAATTGAAATGCCAATACTTTCTTATTAATGCATTTCTTGAGTGAATTACATTTCCCTTAGTCTTTTTCTTTTTCTAATTTTAGATTTAGGGGACACAAGGGCATGTTTGTTACATAATGCATAGTAGTAGGGATTGAGCTTCAGTTGATCCATTCTTCAGATAGTCAACATTATATATGAGACAGATAGGGAGGGAGGGCATGAATATTTTGAGTTTATTTATTAAAATGAATTCCTTAAGGAAATTCCTTATTGGTAGTCAGGTAAGGAGTTTGCAAGTAGGGTATCACTGTGTTCTAATTAAATGAGTTTTGCAACATATAGGCTAATGTAGTGATGATAAAATTGTTTTCCTTTCCTTGTTGCTTTACAGGTTTCTGGAGTATTTTTACATGTTACCTCCTTTATTCCTCATTACAAATCAGGGCTGTAGAGTTATTAAAGTTTGTTCATTTCTGGATTGTTGACAGCGTTTGCCCATAGCAATGTTCCAAGTACCTTGCCCACAGGGTGTATAATAATTTACCAAATCACGCTTATTATTATCACAATTACTGTACTCATATAACCATAAGGGGTACTACTATGACTAACTTTTCAAGTATTACTAAGATAAAGTTCAATTATTACCTTCTAACAGGTAGGAAATCCTAGGATGTATGTAAGCTAAGTGACCTGCTAATGTTCCACTCTTAAGTGTACTTTTAATAAAAATGTCTTTATTTTTAATGAAAAGTTTTAACTATCATATATTTAATAAAATGGGACTGTATCTTCAATTATTTATTTAATATTGTATAAATATTCTCCTGCATATCTCTTTTTATCCACCTCTAACTATCTGGATATTATTTTACAATGCTACTTGCCATGTTCCAGCTAGATACCAGGTACACTTGAAGACTTAGGCATTAAAGACAGGTAATGGAATAATGAGGATTAGGTATCACTAGCAACAAGGACTTTGCCTAAGCTTACAATTGTGTGCATTTGTATATAATAACTGTCATTAACAAATGTGCTTTTAATGGAATTGGATGGTGCGATTATATAGGCATTTATGTGTTTTGGTAATTTTTAGTGTTACAACATTATTTTGTTTATTTATTTAAAGCTTATAAAAATCCTGGGATGTAAATTAAATAACGAGTTTATATAAATCTACAGTTAACCTTTGAGCAACACAGTTTTGAACTACATAGGTCAACTTATACGTGGATTTTCTTCCATCTCTGCCATCCTAGAGCCAGCAAGGCCAGCCCCTTCTCTTCCTTCTCCTCCTCCTCCTCCTCAGCCCACTTAATGTGAAGACCACGAGGATGAAGGCATTTTTCATTATCCACTTCTATTTATTGAGTAATAAATGTATTTTTCTTTATGATTTTCTTAATAACATTTTCTTTTATCTAGCTTACTTTATTGTAAGAATACCATATACAATACTTATGTAAAATATGGGTTAATCAACTATTTATGTTATTAGTAAGGCTTCTGGTCAACAATAGGCTATTAGAAGTTAAATTTTGGGGAAGTAAAAATTTTTTTTTTTTTCTTTTTAAATTTTTTTTATTTTAAAGATGTGGGTACAATTCAGGATTAGGTTTACAAATGTTTGATGTGCAGGTACCACTGTTGATGAATTTTGCTTCCCCTCCCCTGGCAGATTCCCACTACTGCCAGTCCCACCCCCTCAACCCTCTGCTAGCAGTTTCCCGCTACGGCCAATCCTTTTCTTTTTTTTTTTTTAACTTTTAAATTTTTTATTTTAAAATTGTGGGGTACAATTCAGGGGTAGGTATACAAATATTTATTATGCAGTTACCCTTGTTGATGAGGTGCATCTCCCCTTCCCCAGGCAGATTTCCACTACTGCCAATCACACCTCCCCACCCCCACACACCCCCGCAGTTTCCCACTACTGTCAACCCTTTTCTTAGAGTATTACGATAGTTGTTCAAGGTCCACTTATGAGTGAGAATATGTGATACTCAGTTCTTTGTTTCTGTGAGAGATCACTCAGTATTATAAACTCTAAGTCCATCCAGGTTGCTGCGAAGTTCATGGTTTTGTTCTTCTTTATGGCTACGTAATATTCCATTGTGTATATGTACCACATTTTTTGTATCCAGTTCTCTTTGGATGGGCAGCACAGTTGGTTCCATGTTCTTGCTGTTGTGAACAATGCTGTGATAAACATACATGTGCAGGTATCTTTTATAGAGTGATTTGAGTTCATCTGGGTATATTCCCAGTAGAGGGATTGTGGGGTCATATGGAAGGTTGATTTTAAAAACTTTTAGAAATCGCCACACTGTTTTCCACAGAGGTAGTACTAGTTTACACTCCCATCAATGGTGTAGAAGTGTTCCCTTTTCGCCACATCCTCTCCAGCATCTGTTATTTTGGGGTTACTGATGATGGCCATTCTGACTGGAGTTAGGTGGTATCTCAGTATAGTTTTAATTTGCATTTATTTGATGATTAGTGAGGCTGAACATTTTTTTATGTATCTGTTGGCTGCTCATATGTGTTCTTTTGAGAACTGTCTATTCATATATTTTGCCCACTTTGTAATGGGACTGTTTGGTTTTTTTTTCTTTTCAGCATGTTTGAGTTCCTTGGAGATCCGAGATGTTAGGGCTTTGCAGACATATAGTTGGCAGATATTTTTTCCCAGTCTGTGGACTGTCTCCCTGTTCTCTTGATAATTTCTTTGGCTTTGCAGAAGCTTGTCAGTTTGATGAAGTCCCATTTGTCTAACATCTCTTATTGCACGGGCACTTGGGGTTTTGATCGGGAATTGGTTGCCAGTTCCAATTTCCATAAGGGAGTTTCCTGCATTTTCTAAGGTTTTTATAGTTTAAGATTTTACGTTTAGGTCTCTGATCCATTTAAAATTTATTTTTGTGTATTGGGATAGGTAGGGGTCCTGTTTCAATCTTCTGCATTTGGTCAGCCAGCTTTCCCAGTAACATTTACTGAGTAGGTTCTCCTCTCCCCAGTGGTTGTTGTTGGAGGATTTGTCAAAGATGGGTTGGTTGAGAAATTGAGGTTTTGCTTCTAGAATCTCAATTCTATTCCATTGGTCTATATGCTTGTTCTTGTACCAATACCAGGCTGTTTGGATTATTGTAGCTTTATAATAATGTTTAAAGTCTGGAAGTGTGATACCTTGTGCTTTTTTTTTTTTTCCTGAGGATTGTTTTAGCTATTCGTGGTCGTTTATGTTTTCATATGAATTCCTGTATTGTTGTTTCTAGGTCTGAGAAGAATGTTGCTGGTAATTTGATGGGTATTGCATTAAATCTGTAGATTGCCTTAGGTAAAATGGACATCTTAACAATGTAGATTCTTTCAATCCATGAGCATGGGCTATTTTTCCACTTGTTTGTGTCATCTTTGATTTCTTTGAGCAGTGTTTCATAGTTTTCGATGTAAAGACTTTCGTGTCTCTGGTTAGGAAGATGCCAAAGTATTTCATTTTTTTGTGGCTATTGTGAATGGAATTGTGCTTTTTATTTGGATTTCTGTTTGTTTATTATTGGTGTGTAGAAATGTGATTGTTTTTTGCACATTTATTTTATATCCTAAGACACTGCCAAAGTTCTTTATCATTGCAAAGAGGTTTTTGACAGATTGTCTTGGGGTTTCACGGTATAGAATCATGTCATCTGCAAAGAGGGATGACTTGATTTCCTCTTTTCCTATTTGGATACCCCAGATCGCCTTCTCTTCTCTGATTGCTCTAGCTAGAACTTCCAAAACTATGTTGAACAGGAGAGGTGAGAATGAGCATTGTTGTCTTGTTTCAATTCTCAGGGGAAATGGTTCCATTTTCTGTCTGTTTAGTAGTATGCTAACTGCGGGTTTCTCATAATGGCTCTTATATTTTGAAGTATGTTCCATCTGTGCCTAGATGTTCGATGGTTTTTATCAAGAAGTGGCACTGGATTTTATCAAAAGTTTCTTCTGCATCTAAGGATATAATCATGTGGTTTTTATTTTTATGTCTGTTGATGTATTTAAGTATGTTTATTGTCTTACGACTGTTGAAACAGCCTTGCATCCTGGGCATGAAGCCTACTTGGTCATGGTGGATGATTTTTGAGATGTGTTGTTGAATCTGGTTTGCTAGGATCTTGTTGAGAATTTTAGCATCTATGTTCATCAAGGATATTGCCCTGTAGTTCTCTTTCTTTGTTGGATCTTTACCTGGCTTGAGTATCATTGTGATGTTAGCTTCATAAAATGATTTGGGGAGGGTTCCTTCTTTCTCAATCACCTGGAATACTTTCAATAGAATTGGTATCTGATCCTGCTTGTTTGTTTTGTGGAATTCTACTGGAAAGCCATCTAGTCCAGGGCTTTTTTTTGTAGGTAGTTTTCTTATGACATAGTCAATTTCCTGGATTTTTATTGGTCTATTTAGGGACTCGATTTCTTCTTGTTTCAACCTGGGGAGGTTGTGTGATGTCAGAAAGTTCTCCATTTCCTTTAGGTTTTCAAGTTTGTTTCCATATAAGTGTACATAGTAGTCTCTGATAATCTTTTGTATTTCTTCAGGGTCAGTTGTACTTCATCTTTTGTGTTTATGTTTATTTTGGCTTCTCTCTTTTTCTTGGCCAGACTAACTAGGGGACCATCAATCTTATTTATCCTTTCAGAGAATCAGCATTTTATTTCATTGATTTTTTTTGTATTATCTTTTTGTCTTCTCTGTCCTGGATTTGGGTTTTTATTTTGGTGATCTGGATTCTTCTGATGAAGTTAGGGATTTGGTGTTTTTGCTTTTCCAGCTTCCTTAGGTGACTTGTTAGGCTGTTAAGTTGTGATCTTTCCATTTTCTTCATGTGTGTTTGTAGTGATATGAATTCCCCTCTTACTATTGCTTCATGGCATCTCAGAGATTTTGGTAAGATGTTTCTTCATTTTCTTTTGTTTCCAGGAATCTTTTAATCTTTGGTTTGATTTTCATGCTGACCCAGGAGTTGTTTAGCATCATGCTGTTTAGTGTCCATGTCTTTGTGGGTTTTTGGAGAACTTTGTTGGTGTTGATATTTACTTTTATTTCACTGTGGTCTGAGAAGGTGCATGGCAGAATTTCAATCTTACGAAATTTGTTTATGCTGGATTTATGGCCAAGGATGTGGTCGGTCTTAGAGTATGTTCCATGTGGTTATGAGTAGAGTGTATATTTTGTGATAATTGAGTGAGTGTACTGTAGATATCAATTAAGTCCATTTGGTCAAGAGTCACATTGAGGTTCCACATCTCCCTGCTTATTTTTAGTCTTGATGGTGTGTTTAGGGTTGTTAGTGGGGTAGCAAGTCCCCAGCTATGATAGTGTTAGAGTCAATATTTTTTTTGAGTTTACCTAGAACAGCATTTGATAACATTTAACAACCCTTCATGATAAAAAAGACCTCAAATACCTAGGCACTGAAAGAACATTCTAAATGCTCTTTCTGAATTTATTTGTATAATTATGTAGTTCTTGGTTTTACATCTGTTTGTGTGGTGGATTACATTTATTGATTCACGTCTATTGAACCAGCCTTGTATCCTGGGAGTGAAGCACACTTGGTCATGATGAATGATACCTGTAATGTGCTGCTGGACGTGATTTGCTAGTATCATTTTGAGAATTTTTGCATCTGTGTTCATCAGGGAAATTGTCCTGCAGTTTTCTTTCCTTGTTGGGTCTTTGCCATTTTGGTTTATCAGGATGATACTGGCTTCATAGAATGAGCAAGGCAGGATTCCTTCCTTCCAGATGCTTGGAATACTTTCCATAGGATTGGTATCAGCTCTTCCTTATATGTCTGGTAGAATTCAGCTGTGAAACCATCAGGCCCAGGACTTTTTTTTGGGGGGAGGGGGGGGATTCTTATTAGTGAATCCATTTCTAGGATTTTTATTGGTATGTTCAGAATTTCAATTTCTTCCTGTTTCAATCTTGAAAGGATGTATGTTGCCAGGAATGTCTCCATTTCCTCTGGATTTTCTAGCTTACTCTCATACAGAGGTTCATAG